>SJXQ01009748.1:268418-281180 GCA_006408695.1 Aepyceros melampus
CTATGAGAGTGCCGTCTCCTTCCGCTTCAGCAACTATTTTGTGGGCTTTCTATCCGAGGCCACAGCCACGTTGGCAGGGACTGGCTTCACCAAGGAGAAGGATCACCTGGAATGGGACCTGACGGTCTCTAAGCCACTGAATGTGGAGCTGCCCCGGTCCATGGTGGAAGTTGTCACAAGCTGGAACCTGCCCATGTCTTGCTGGCTGAACAACTATGTTTTCAAGAATGCTCTTCACCTGGGGACCTTCTCAGCCGTGCTGGTCACCTATACAGCCAGTGCCCTCCTGCACGGCTTTAGCTTCCACCTGGCTGCGGTGCTGCTGTCTCTGGCGTTTATCACTTACGTGGAGCACATTCTCCGAAAGTGCCTGGCTCGGATCCTCAGTGCCTGCATCTCGTCAAGAAGGTGCCCACCAGACTGTTCACACCAGTATCGTTTGGGCCTGGGGGTGCGAGCCTTAAACCTGCTCTTTGGGGCCCTGGCCATCTTCCACCTGGCCTACCTGGGCTCCCTGTTTGATGTTGATGTGGACGACACCACAGAGGAGCAGGGCTACAGCATGGCATACACAGTCCACAAGTGGTCAGAGCTCAGCTGGGCCAGTCACTGGGTCACTTTTGGATGCTGGATCTTCTATTGTTTCATAGGCTGACACACATCTGAGGCAGCTCCCTCAAGAACCCTCTTCAGCGTGGTGGGGATGAGGGAAGGCCCTCTCTAATTTTTGATCCTTCTCTATTCTTCACGCTGCCCCCATACCCCGACACACACACGCACATTCATACACACACACATCATCTCCATACCTTCCAATCCCCGCTTCCACCACAGGACGGGAAGGGAGTGGTCCCTGCTGGGGCCTAGGGGTGGGGAGAGCCTGGGGAAGCAGAGAACAGGAGATCCAGGGCCTTCCTGCCTGCCTTGCCTCTTTGTATATACAGTTTGTTATCATCAAGTAAATTCGGAAGTTTTTTTTTTCTTTTAAGAGTTAAGTATAGAAATTCTCATGTTCTCATAATTTGAGGAATTCTGAAGAAACTGAGACTCAGAATTTGGTCCTGGTTTGGGGAAAGTTGTTCCTTCAGTGGTTTTAAATTGCATCGGATTACCACTGTGTGCTTAGTGGAGCACTTCAAAGTGTAATAGATGTTTCTGTTTAATATTTGCTCTGGATCTTTGGTACATTTTGAGGGGAGGGAACCCAGTTTAAAATGTAAGAGCAGCAGTTTTGAAACAGCTGAATGAGGAGCTTGGCAAGTTCTTCCAAAAAAGAAATTATTAAGCTTAACAAAATTGTAAGCAAACAAGCAAAAACCCATTTAAGGTCTCTGGAAATTAACCAAAGGACATATATTGAGAGGCATTTATTCGAACAAAGCTAATGAATTTCAGTATAAACAGTGATGATGGTCTAGCATGTTAGGAGGTGCTCCCATCTCCCCCTCAGCTCTGGTTCCTCAAGTTCTACTCTGGGCACGCCATGAGGACTGGCAGCTCTGTTGTCCTGTCAGAGGGAGCTGACTTTATTTAGAGTAGCACTTGGAAAAACACATGCCCAGGGCTGTTTACTGAAAACAATAGCAGTCTCTGTGGCAGACAGTCTGGGAAAGCTAATGTTGCAGGGAACAATAAAATGGCAAACTGGCCAGAAATTTATCGGGGAAATCTAGGGAAAGACATAGCTAAAGTGAGCCCTACTATTCATATCACACTTAGCTCTTAGGGTCCAAAAGGCTGTGTACATGTACAAGGCTACACCTGTTCAGGAGAGGACAGAGGACCCTTGAAAGCTGCTGGCCCCTGACTAAATGCAGGGTAGACTGATCAACTCCCTACACTTTGAAAGTATCCGTCCAAGCCACACACAGGCCCCATGGCAAAGGATTTGAAAGCCTTTTGGCTCAATGTGTTGAAGCAAAACCTCTGACCAGCCATTGGCTGACCACTAAGTTATGCTAACCTGAGACAGCCCCCTAGAAAGCAAGGCTTAAAAAGAAGGGGGAAAAAAAAAGGAGTGACATCAGAGTTTGGACACTGATGGGAAACAGACTTCAGAAAATTAGGCAAGTCACTAAGTGGACAAACAGAAAACAGGCAACATGAATTTCGATTTGCTACTAATTTAGAGTATTTCATCTAAAATACCCAGTTTTTAACAGGAAATTATAAGACATGAAAATAAGCGCAAAAGTGTGACTGTTATTCAGGGGAAAGCAAGCAGTAGAAACTTGGAGGGAGCTCAGTGGCAAATGATGGTTCCTAGTAACAAAAGAAGCAGTTTCTTTTTTGGTGTATTCAAAGAACTAAAGGGAAAATTCTTCCTTTTGCCAATGACTCTTCAAAGAGAGTATTAATAAAGAGATTTGGGACTTAGCTCGTCCAGTGGTTAAGACTCTCTGTTGCCAATGCAGGGGGTGTGGGTTCGATCCCTGGTTGGGAAACTTAAGATCCCACATGCTGTGCAGTGCAGCCAAAAGAGATTTTTTTTTTTTAAGGGATAAAGAGATCTAAATTTTTTAAAGGAATCAAATAGAAATTCTAGAATTTGAAAAGTACAATGACTGAAATGAAAAATTCACAGACTCAGGATTTGAGCTGGCAAAAGAATTAGTGAACTTGAACACAGGTTAATGGAGGTTATCCAGTCTCAAGAACAGAAAGCAGAACGAAAAAAACAACCAGTATCAGAGACGGTAGACGCCAGCACACAGAACAGCATGCATGTAATGAAAGTCCCAGATGGAGAGGAGAGAAAGAAAGGAGTAAAAAATGTGTTTTAAGAAATAGCTGAAAATTTCTAAATTTGATTGAAAATATTCATCTCCGTGTCCAAGAAGTTTAATGAACTTTAAGAAGGATAAACAGAAAGAAATTCATACCTAGATACATCATAGCCAAACCTGCAAATGGGACGCCTCATTACATGCAAGTGAGTCACAGTAAGATTAACAGCTGATTTACTTCTGTAATTATGGGGGTCAGAACATGTCAGTAAATGATTATTAGATGATGTTAATTTTTCAGTTGTTTAATATTAATACACTTAATGAAGTTAAAATGATGCATGAATAAAAAGGAGCTCTCTTTTTGTTAGTTCTGTTATCTCTTTCCATGTTGTTGTCCATATATAGAAATGTAGGAATTGTCTCCTTAAGAGATCAAAAAAATTAAACCTTCCTGCTAAGTCGCTTCAGTCGTGTCCAACTCTGTGCGACCCCAGAGACGGCGGCCCACCAGGCTCCCCCGTCCCTGGGATTCTCCAGGCAAGAACACTGGAGTGGGTTGCCATTTCCTTCTCCAATGCATGAAAATGAAAAGTGAAAGTGAAGTTGCTCAGTTGTGTCCGACTGTTCACGACCCCATGGACTACAGTCCACCAGGCTCCCCCGTCCATGGGATTTTCCAGGCAAGAGTATTGGAGTGGGGTACCATTGCCTTCTAAAAATTCAGATTCAGAGTTAAAATTCTTAGGAAAGAATCTTTGATTTCCACAGTGATAAGGAATACTTAATTCTTTCAGGAAAATAGTAAATAGGCAATTTAGAAGGCTGTTTTTGCAAAAGGTGATAAACAGCAGACTGAATTTATATAAGGGGGAATTGAGTTGACATCTAAAACTGAAATATAAAATGATAGGTAAAAATGTTAAGTTTAACCCACAGTATTTTCCGTACTTTGAATTTCCCAAGTTTTGTTGCCCTGGTCCACAGATTGGGTTTTATTGCTATAAAATGTCACCTACTGTGATAGAAAACTAATATAATAATAGGTCTTTCATAATATAAAAATTTTAAAGCAGGGGATGCCAACCATCAGCACTTTTCTGGAGCTTTAACCATCCCAAATCTTCTGGAAGATAATAAAAAAAAGTAAAAAGGCAATATAGTGTAGAAGTTAGGAGTAGGAGCTTCATGGTCATAGAACTGTGATTCCTGGCCCCACCACTTACCAGTTATTGTCAACAGCATATTTGTGTTAACCCTAAGTTACTTTGAAGCCTCAGCTTCCAATATGACTGTGTTGGAGATAGGGCCTTTATGGAGTATGCTCTTGATGTTTAGTCACTAGATTGTGTCTGACTCTTTGCAGCCCCATGGATTGTAGCCCTCCAGGCTTCTCTGTCTGTGGGACTTTCCAGCCAAGAATAGAGTGGGTTGCCATTTCCTTCTCAAGGGTATTTTCCTGACTCCGGGATCAAACCTGCATCTCATGTATTAGCAGGTGGATTCTTTTACCACTGAGCCACCAGTGAAGCCCCCTTATGGGGTTGATTAAGGTTAAATGAGGTCTGAAGAGTGGAGTCCTGATATGATAGGATTAGTGTCCTGATAAGAACACTAACACTAGAAGAGCTAGCTTGCTTATCCTCTCTGCCATGTGAGAACAAAATTCTCTAACAGTTGCTGAGGTACCTGGTAAGCTCAGAGGATAGTCACAACTCCATTTTTAAAAATTAAATTGTGTAAGTATTTCCGCTGAAATATTTTCACAGGTATTGTCTTTTTGCCTTTGTTCATAGTATTTTTGACAAACATTGGCAAGGATATGGAAAAACAGTTGGTGTGTTGTTTGATTACATAAAGTTGACAAAACATTTGGAAAACTGGCAATAAATACTAAAACTGCACATGTGTGTATGTGTGATGCAGTAATTCTTTTCTGAGGCTTGGTATGCAGTAGAAATGAATATATGTGTGTGTGGGTGTGGGTGTGGGTGTATATATTCATCAAGATACACATACTAGGACATTTGTAGCAGCATTATTGGTTAATAGCCAGGAACTATATAAACTGCCCAAATGCCCACTGAACAGTCAAATTGGTAAATTGCATGTTCACACAGAAAAATAACAATGAAAATGAAAAACTACAACTAACCCACCAATGAGTGAATTTCATAAATATATTAAGGGTATTAAAAAAATCACATGCTATATGAATACATTTATATCTCAAAGTACAAAAATAGGTAAAACTAATACTACATGGTGTTAAAAAGAACGATAGTGATTTATCCTTGGGAGGGAAGGCTAGTTACTGGAATGGAGGAGAAGACGACTTCCAAGATGCTGGTAATGTTTCTTCATGTGGGTTTTAGTTACAGAGCGGTTCAGTTTCTGAAAATTCATCAAGCTATCTTTTAGGACAGGGCTGTCCAGTAGAATTCAAATGTGAGCCACATTATATAATTTAAATTTTTCTAAAAGTCATATTTTAAAAAGTTTTTTTTAATTACTAACTTTTGCATTTTATTTATCCCAGTATATCCAAAATATTATCATTTGAACATAAAGTGGATAATAAACATCTGTTGAGACATTTTACCTTTTTTTGTCAATAAGTATTTGAAACCCAGTGTGTTTTCCACTTACTCAAATTAGCAACATTTCAAATATGCAGTACTCACATGGCTAGAGGCTCTGCTACTGGACAGCACAGCCCTAAGATGTGTACTATTTTGTGTGTGTAATATACTTCAATAAAGTGTTTTGAAAGTTTCCCACAATGAAGATATTTCTGAGTACAGTTGTATAAACTCACAATTGAATCATGTTTGCTGATTGTATTTTCACTTCATTTTCTGTAATGTGTAAGGGGTAAATTTCAGTGTTGTTTTCCTATGTTTGATTTTCAATAATTGCAATTCTTTGAAAGCTGGAAAAACTGAAAAATTTGGCACTTCACCATTGAGTACTTTGATCAGAGATTTCCAGCTAATTTTGAACAAAATATAGCTAAAAGAACTCATTCACAGGAGACAAACAAAATCAATGCCATTTTAGGAACTAGGTTGATTTCAGAGAAGTTCTTCAAAGGCTCAAATTTTTAAAATCCAAAGTGCTTGTGTAATGTCATGTGAATTTTTTTGTGTTCAGCATCAGCTTTGTCAAAGATTTTATAGTTCAGCCACTTGAACTGTGAATACATGGATATATTTGTAATTCATGCAACTCTGATGTCCAGTTGATTGATAGAATTCCTCGCTACTTTGGAAAAGAATTGTTCGGGTAACAATTATGAATTACTTGTGTACCACAGCTAATTGCTAGTAAATTTCTATTTCATCATTTTAAAAATTCACCAAGAATATTATTATTTATACAGTGTTTAAATGTTTGTTGTACCGTTATATTTGTATTAGCAGTTTAAGAACTAACAGCTTTATCTTCGTTGTTGTACTTTTTAAATTAATTTAGCAGTCACAAAAATGTTTCACCTTCAATATAATGACTTTCCAAAAGTTCTATTTTGATTCTATAATAAGGTTAGAAAAATTTAGCCATTATTGGGATGAATAGATTTTTCTATTTAAAGTACCTGATGACACTGATGTAAAACTGGTACCCTAAAGCTTTTTGCAGGGTTTTTCTTTCAGCAAAGCCAACATGCAAACAGCTTTGCTTTTTGTATGTGCACAAGAATGTGAGTGAAAATTTAGAAGAGTCATTTGATTTAAATAAAGTTATGTTCTACAGAGTGGTGTTAAATGTACCGTTTGCAGCTGCACATGGTAAATTGTCGCCTTTGAAGTATATGTTGATGCTTCTTCAGCAGATTTCTTTTGGTTTTCATGTGATCAGTGATAATCATCTTGGTCCCCACAGAGAATAGGAAATGTCATTATTTTGTACAGATGCGTTCATCATCAGCTTTCTTGGATATGAGTTTGATTCTTAATTTTTCATTTAATACATCTATTTTTTTAATTCATTGCACAGAAAGGTGAGTATTACCAAACTATAAAATAAATATAGTTGTAGATTTAGCTATACAATAAAGCCAAAATCAACATAGCAAGAATGGTTAAGAATAGTCTTATTTGTATGCTCTGTGAGAGCACTGCTAGACTTTTTTCCCATGTGGGTTTCACAAACACCCAACCACTCTTTATGATGACCCCACCTGATTGCTTTGTGCAGACTGTGGTATAGACTATGGAGTAACAGATTAGTATAGCAGGTAGCTGGTGGGGCCCGGAGTGCTGAAAGCCTCTCCCACGACTGCCTGAGTCTGGCTGGTGTTAGTTGTCCCTATCTGTTTTAGTGTACTTTATGGGTGAGTGTGCAGTTTTATCAGCAAGTACTCTCTATACTATCCTTGAAAGGGAGGTGTTATTTAAGTTCCCACCAGGAAACAATCAAAATAACATGTTCGCTGATTGTCTTTCAGTTTAACCATTTATTAAAGTGTAGACACTGTTCATTACACATACATTTCACATCTTACTAGAAAAGACGAAGCTGGAATTGCAGGTAGAGAGCTACCAAATCTCTCTTGGCTTTTTTTTTACTACAAATAATGGTAATAATTTCTTTTTATTTTAATAAGGTAAAAACCTATGATCCTTGCTAAAATACACATTAGTGGCTAATAACTGCCTTAGGGAGTTAGATTACATCTCATATGCTCTCATTTTATCTTCCAAGTCTTCTCTACTGTATTCAGTCACAACTGGTAATTATTTATTGATTTTTGTAATTATTTGTTCGTTGTCCACCTGCCCTACTAGACCAGAAACTGTGAGGAAAGACATTGATTGTTCCCACTCATTGCATACGTGGCACCCAGCACAGTGACTTGGGCATCATAAAGACTCACTGGACATTTGTGGAGTAAATGAAATTAAGTGAATGAATACACAAAACAGAAGGGATATCCTGTTATCAGCAGACATGTCCTAGTTGATACCTAACTAAGAGAAAACCCTGAGGAGTTGGGAATAGTGTTCTTTTGTGAGTGTCTCTGGCTTATACATTACATTCTGAGAATACAGTTGGTGTATATAGTAATGTGTAGTCACATGTGTAAATTTTATCTGTCCACAAGTGCTTATAAAACAATAGGATTTATTGAATGTTGTCAGGTAGTGCACTTAAATTTTTTTTTATGTTATTTAATCTCATGAAGTATTAGGGCTATGTGCATTCTTCATGAGAGTTTACTGAGGCTTAGAAAACAAGATACTCCTGGGTCACAAAGCTAGTAAATGCATCATAAGAGTGGAAACTTGCTCACACTTTTCCGTTTTGTTTACACTCAGTGAAAATGACAAGTGTTGAACAACCCTGCTAACATAGCCAAATAAAGGATTTAGCACACAGAATAAGATATTGGCGGTACGCAGTTCAGGCCCGGTATAGCACATATTACTAGGGGCTGTGGGTCCGTTCATTTTCCTGCTGCACTGTGCTCAGTGTGTATGGCTTAGTATTATGTGTGCAAGATGGATGCTGTATCTCTGGTCATTGCATCAGTTCCCAGGGAGAAGGAAAGGTGACATGTCTCTTAAATGACTCTTAGAAGCCCTATCAGGTGACTTACTATTCTATATCGTTGGCTCGAGCATTGTTACCTGGCCACCCATTCCTGCAATGAAGCTGAGGCAGTTGGATATTGACTTTTTTGGTTGTGTTTTTGATATTTTAATTTCATCAACTGTGCATCGAAAGTTCTAGTGTTGAGACATATGTGGCTGGAAACATTGAGCATCATGTGCTCTAGACAGTGAGCTTTAAGTTGGGGGTTATGGTCAGGTTGTGCTTTAGAAGGCATTCTCTGATGGCTGTATTATGGCTTGGGGGATGACAGAATGGAAGCAGTAAGTAATTGCAGTAATTTAGTGAGAGTTCTTAGGAGCCTGAACTAGCAAAATGTTTGAAGGAATGAAAAAGAGACTATAATGATTCAAAAAATCAGAGGTCACATGGATAGGATTTGGTGGTTGGTTGAATCTGTGAAGATAAGAGGAGAGTAAAGTGTCAAAGGCATTTTAGGTTCCCAGCTGAAATGAGTGAGTGGTGCTACCTTCCAAACTAAAGTAGAGAGGGCGAGTTTAAATTGGTTGCCTTTTAGACACAAGAAGTTTGAGGTATCTGGGTTTTCTTCATGTACAGATCTTTATTCATCCATTGGGAAAGGATTCAGGTAGATTTGTTACATGTTACAAATAATTTTCCTTGATAATATCCCTTGAAATTTTCTTTTTGTTGCCTAGAAGTTTCTAACATTTGTACAATCAATTCTGTTAATACTCTCTTCTATATTTCTGGCTTCAATGTTATAATTAGAGCATCCGGCCTGTCTTATCCCCACACCGTAGAAGTATCTACTAATTTCTTTTTCCTTATACTCCCATGTCTTAGATACTGACTTGATTAGGATTTTATTTTGGTGAATAGGATGAGGTAAGGACAGAAAGGGAAGAGCATTTTCATTTGTTGGAATGTGATTGAATGTGACAACGATTTCCAGGATGTTATATTAGCACACGAAAATAATGAGGTTTTCTTGGAGAAGTTGCTCTAATGTTTTCTTATGGCTTTGATGTTTTGAGAAATCCTCTGTTGTTCCTTTCTTTCAAAAAATAAAACACTCCTCCAAATTTTAATTTTTTGATTATAAGTCAAAATTAAAATACCTATTTCATGTCTTCTTATGACAGCAGGAGGATGCCTTAGCACAGCAGGCCTTTGAAGAGGCCCGAAGAAGGACACGTGAATTTGAAGACCGAGACAGGTCTCATCGGGAGGAAATGGAGGTGAGAGTTTCACAGCTGCTGGCAGTAACTGGTTAGTACTTTCCCCCAAACTCTCAGGCTCTATTTGTGATGTTTGTGCATAATGTTTTTAAGTAGTTTAATGTCTTTCATTTTTAAAAAGTGGTGCTCTGTGACTTCCATGTTTATTAAATGTAATTGCTATAAAGAAACTTGAGTCTTAATTTTAAGGTTGTACATGAATTCCTCATTTATTGGTCTTCCTAAAAATCATTTACTGTAAGGTATATTTTCTATTCATTGATCCAAATATCTGCTTTTGTCTTAAATGTCTTTTAGATTTTTGTGTAAAAACTATCTTATGTTATCATAGAATATATTTTTTAGAACATTATTAAAATGTTTGGGAAAAACATTATTTTCCACTTTTCTGTAAATATTTTGGCTTGATATTGTAACATTTAATTTTCAGTCCTCTGTATAATCTCTTTACTAGAGGAGAATTGAATACTTTCAAACTACTACAAAGAATGGAATTAACTTAAGACTTTTTATTAAAATCTTTTTGTGATAAAGTGAAATAGACACCAAATCGACACCAAAAAAATATGTAGCTTAATTATTGGAAGGCTAACACTCTTATAACCATTGAGATTTTTTTTTTTAATGTGACATTTGCCCAGGTGTTCCCACCTCCATGTGTGCGTTTAGTTATGATTTTTCTTTCGGCCTGAAAGTTATCATTGCCTCAGTATTTGTAGTAATCACTTCCTTGTGTCTTTTTACAGTTTTATTACCAATGTCTGCTTCAGTCCTAAACACTCTTATTTAGTCTTGTCCAGGACTTAAATTCGATATGACTATCAACTAAATAGAATAATTTCCAGGCATTAGAAAGTGTTCTGAAAACTGGTTGCACATTTTGAAAACTGGTTGCACAAAAGTGTGAATGTGCTTACTTAATACTACTGAACTGTGTACTTAAAGATGGTTAAGGTGTCATTTTCATGTTATTTTACATATATTTTTCCATGTTAAAAACATTTTTTAAGTCACTGTTATATGATAGAGCAAATTTGATGTTTTTCCATGCACAAAATTATATGTACACTATTTAAATTAGCATAAAAGTGTGTGTGTGTGTGTGTGTGTGTACACAAAGACAGTGGTTAAGATCCCAGACCCTGGAGCCAGCAAGCTCTGAATCTGACTGCCACTTTGTCACCTCTGATAACGTGTTTCACTTTTCTGTGACTGAGTTTTCTCATGTATAATCATGCCTATCTCACATGTTCATCATAAAGATTAAATGAGTAAATAGTAATACATGTGAAAGCACCTTTACAGAATGTGGCACTGACTAGGTGTCAGCTGACATTATTGGTATTACTTCATATATATGTTTGTTAAAATATTTTCTAAGGGAATTCGCTAGTGGTCCAGTTGTTAGGACTCCGTGCTTTCACTGCTAAGAGCCCAGGTTCAATCCCTGGTTGGAGAATTAAGAATCTCACAAGCCATGTGGCACGGCCATATATATATAACAAATTAAAAAATCAAGTCTACTTAGTGCTTAGTGTATGAAACAGAATTATCATTTAATGGTTGATATTTCCTTTTGTCAGCGAGTAAATTGATGTAATTGGCTGATAGTGACTGATAATGACCTCAAAAATACTTTCTAGCCAGGAGGAAAGACAGGAGGGATGTAATGCGGTACATTTTTTTCTTTGAAGCTTTTACATTCTTATAATCAAATTTTCCATGGCATTTTCTTCGAGGATACTCGTTTCTGTAATAGTAAGAAGTTTTCAATGTATAATATGCATTTGTTATCTGAACCTTTTTGCTCATGCTGTTTGTTCCTTGACTGAGAATTTACTCTTCTGCATATTCAAGGTCCAGCTTAAGTGTTACCTGTCAGTCCCTTCTCTGATCTTCTTAATCATAATTAGCCCTTCTACTTTGTAGTTTCCAGAACTTTTCGTATTTCTGTTACTGTTGCTATTGAACAGTATGTTAGAACAATTAAAAGCTTGTCTGTCCTCTACTGTCGTATGATCCCCAGTGAAATGGGGTCCCTGATGCTTTACCATGGCAGTACAGAGGAAGGGCGCTCACATCTGCCTCTGCCTGGGGGGTCACTTGCAGGGTTTTGAAGGAGGAATGTGAACTTGCCAGCAGGACAAGCTGGGGGAAGCATTCTGGACTGATGGAGCAATGTGCAAAGGAGTGAAGGACTAAGAGATCTTCACATGTCAAAGAATGGGTCAGTCTTTCTGGAACAAACTAACATAGCTTTAAAGGAACATCAGAATCATTTTATAAAAAATGCTGCCCAGCTACATTATATTTGAAGAACAACTTGACAGCTGTTGGAACAGTTAATTAGAATTTTTTTTGTATGTGATTTGCTTTACATAAAATTTTAGATTAATTGAGGCTAAGAATTGTCTTCTCTAAAATGTTAGTTTAACTGTTCTTATAAATAATGTTTCTTGAAGAAAAACATGTTGGTGTGAGAATTTATATGTGTGTGTTTGTATATGAACAAAAAAATAGTGATATTTTTGTTGCTAAAGATGTCAAATAATTTCTTTCTCAGATAGATAGTTTCCAGTGAGTTTTATGTCAGTGATTGAGCACATGGGCTTTGTAGTCAGGGCTAGGTAAGATTCCTGGTTCATTAGTTGCCAACCTCTTTCATGTCTGTTTTGTCAGAGAAATTGTTGTGAGAATTAAATGGGAAAATGCTTATAAGGCACTGGTGTGTGTGTGTGCTCTCAGTAAATAATAGCTCTAAAGTACTTCTTAGCACTAAAAGCTCTACCACAGTGCTGGTTCCAGTTAATTGAATTATCTGGCTAACAAGAACATCCTTTTCTTTCTCTATAAAGTGTATTGGGGCACTTTCCTTGCATTATGACCTAGAGCGTAGAGAAAATGGCTTGGTTTGCATCAATGATTTAAGATCCTGTAGTCCCTTATGGCGGTAATTTAAGAAGTCAGTTCTTGTAGAGAACTGTCATCTAGAAAATTGGCCTGGAGACTCCAGAGCTCGCACTGGCAGTCTCTTAAGGGGAGTTTTGGGTATGCATGTCTTTTGGCACTTTGTGAATGTGTATTTTTCTTCCCTTTAAAAAAAAAAAAATTCCTAACAGATTCCTGATGTCAGCTTATTTCTTGTAGTTTACCTCCTCTTTCCTGAAAGGAGAACATTGGAGAAAAATACTGTGGTTTCCCCACCTCCACCCCCCCTCCCG
>SJXQ01009748.1:281482-294589 GCA_006408695.1 Aepyceros melampus
TCAGATATCTGTAAGAGGATCTTAAAAAATATAATCAAACATTCTTTTTGTTTTTAATTTTGTTTTTTAAAAAGTAACAATTTTATGAAAAATGGGTTTTTACATTCACCTGGATAAAGTTATTTCCATTTCAAGAAACTGAGACTCTGAGAAAAATTGACTTTGTGTCTTTCAAATAGTTGGTTAATGAAGGGAAGAGTGAAGACTTAAACCAGTTTCCTAAGCAGAAGTTTTCCACCAGTACAGCCTAGCACTGGGAAATGAATTTCCACATCACCCACAAAGATGATTAAGTTGAAAAATAAAATCTCCCAGAAGAGGTCAGAAACCCTTTTGCCTGGAAAAGAAAAAACTGAGGAAGAAAAGAATAATAAGGGTTCTAGTGGGTGGTCCTGACGCCTGACTGGAGACAAGGGCCAAGGAGCAGCGGTAAACTCGTGGGTGGCAGTAACCCAGTAAATGGGCCTTGGAGGCTTAAGATCCAGGCAGCACAGAGGCTTGGGGATGTCCTACCCCTGTTTGGATAACCTCTGAGGCCTCTAGCCCTGGCTTGCTAAATTTGTAACAGTGGGGCTCATGAACATTTAGTATGTGTAGCTGGTTAAGGTTACTGACAGAAGGAAGCAGAATTCCAAGTGGTTTTGGTTTTCCCCACTGTCTTTTAACCTGAAATCAGTTCTAAAACTCCTGGAGTGATTACATTTTTATACCTTTTGAATTTTGTATCATCTGTTACCTGTTAAGAGAATGTTTGTTGGTATTGTTAACACAGGATGATGAAAACAGAAGATTATCAAACTTTTTTTTTTTAATGTGAATTTCTATCTTCATTTGAAACTTTACATAGGACTTTGATGCATAAAACAGCTAAAGGGGCCACTGCTCTGGTTGAAGCAGGAGGAGGGAGTATTCTGGTCTCTCTCTGGAGTCCCTGGGATGTTTTCAGGGAACCCAGTAACTGGCAGAATGTAACTTGAGAACCTTTCAGGTAATAGATGAGGATGAGGCTTCTAATAGATTGCCTGGTTTTGAATCCTAGCTCTACTACTTGTTGCTACGTGACACTGGGAAGGTTGCTTAAATTCTTGACCCTCATCTGTAAAATGGAGCTAACACCGTACCTCCCAGGATACTGCCTAACTCAGTATCTGGTACTTAAAATGGAACTCATTGGAAGCTAGTTTCTTTACCCCCCTGTTTCATTTTTGTTTATTTATTTTTAATTGGAAGATAATTGCTTTACAGTGTTTTGTTGGTTTCTGCCATGCGTCAGCATGAATCAGCCATAGATATACATATGTCCCCTCCCTCTTTAACTTCCCTCCCACCTCCCACGCCTTCCCCTCCCGCTAGAATGTCACAGAACCCTGGTTTGAGTTCCCTGAGTCATACGAGAAACTCCCATTGGTTATCTATTTTCCACACGGTAGTGTATATGTTTCCCTGCTACTCCCTCCATTCGCTCCACTCTCTCCTTCCCCACTCCCAGCACCACCTCCCACCCCCATCCCACCCCTCTAGGTTGTCACAGAGCACTAGATTGAGCTCTCTGTATCATGCAGCGAATTCCCACTGGCTATCTGTTTTACATGTAGTAATGTATATATTTCAGTGCTGCTCTCTGTCTGGCCCAGCCTCTCCTTCCCCCACTGTGTCCACAGATCTGTTCTCTATTTCTGCATCTCTTGCTGCCACACAAATAGGTTCATCAATACCACTTTTCTAGATTCCATGTCTATGCATTACTATATGACATTTTTCTTTTTCTGACATACTTCAGTCTGTATAACAGGCTCTAGGTTCATCCACCTCACTTGAACTGACTCAAGTTCATTCCTTTTTATGGCTGAGTAATATTCCACTGGATATATGTACCATAGCTTCTTTATCCATTCATCTGTTGATGAACGTCTAGGTTGCTTCCATGTCCTGGCTATTGTGAAGTAGTGCTGCAGTGAACATTATGGTACATGTGTCTTCTAGAATTGTGGTTTTCTCAGGATATATGCCCAGTAGGGGGATTGCTGGGTCATATGGTAGTTTTATTCCTAGTTGTTAAAGAAGTCTCCATACTGTTCTCCATAATGGCTATATCAATTTACATGCCCACCAATAGTGGAAGAGGAGTCCCTTTTCCCCACATCCTCTCCAGCATTTATTGTTCATAGATTTTTTATTCATCCCCTCTTTCTGTGCTTCTTAGCTCACAGTGTATCTGGAGTGGCACTAAAGGCGGGCATATCCTAACTTTATAGACTGTGAAAGTCAAAGATATGTTGCCAAGCTATTTTGTATCCTGTGCTGTTTCTTTCTTTGTTTTTTAACAATACTAAACAGTTTTGCATTTTTCTGGCTTCTCTTGGGGTTGAGTAGTGATGAGAGGGTACAAACTTCCTGTATTTGGTGATATTTCTTGATCTAAGGACTACATGGGTGTGTTTACTTTGTGAAAATGCATAAATCATATATTTATGGTTTGTACACTCTTCAGTACAGAAGATAAAAAATACTTTATAAAAAAAGTAGACTTTAAAACAGGAAAAGTAATCAAAGACATTTATTCTGTAAAGTGTTGCCCATTGATGTCTGTTGTCACATAGAAGTAACTCCATGCCTCTTTACCTGAGATTGTTTCCACGACTTGAAAATATTGACATGCTATGCATGGCAGTCTTTTATGTTACACATCTCTGTAACTAATTTCATTGCCTTACTTTGGGATTTTGTGAAAGAAGATTGAAGTTAATAATTCCATAAGGTAGAGGCTGAGTGCTGTGATCATAAATAAGCTGTAATGATACCTCTGTCATCTGTTCTATAGCAGCTCACACACACTCTCAGTGTGTCCAGAGACTGCCTTCAGCTTGATTGGCCTCTTAACCTAAAACTGTGATATGGTACTATTGGCTCTTAATTCAGCTGCAGGGTGACAGGGTGCTGAAAGAGATTTTCTCTGTCATTATCTAGAAAATGCTTTCATTTGTTTAGGTTATAAAGTATTAGCAAATAAATCATTGTCTTTAATGTCAGAGAATGGGTAAACCATTATTGCTTATTCTGCTGTAAGCACTTTTAGTACAGTTCAGCAAATCATATGGGAATTTTATGTGGAAACTATTTGGAAATAAAAACAGGCGAAAGACTATGTGGTTTTTATATTTATGTTTTGTATGTTTTTGGAGCCTTCGATTCTGTGTGGTCCCAAGAAGAAAATTTCAGCCTCTTATTTATTTTAAATTCCCACAGACTTCAGTTTTCACATCACTTAACTCTATGAACACTTATTTTTATGTAAGGACAAATTAACATAAAAATCTGTCTATACTGGACCTTCCTGAGGTATACTTTGGACAGTAGATGAAAGTGAACTAGGAATATGAACTCAGACTGAGTGAGCATCGGAAGCGGGTTAGTGAAGGAGAACAAGAATGCTAGGTCTGCCTTCTCCCACACAGAGGGAGAGGGCCTTGTTTGCTAGATACCATAGGAGAGGCAGATTTTACTAAACTTCTTTTAATTTTAACTTTATTTTAATCATAAAAATTATTCATCTACAGTATGCAGTGTTTTTTTTTAAGATTTGAAAAGTTCATACAGATAATTGGGAAGTTATAAGCAGTTTTGTAGTAATAGTAACAGCATGAATGCTTAGTGTGTGCCAGGCAATATATGCTGCAATATTGGTTTTACATTTGATTCTTAAATGCTCTTAGATGTATCTCCCTTTTGCGGAGCTGAGGCTGAAAGAGGGTAAGACGCTTACATCAGCTCACATTACTAAAGTGTAGAGCTGCCCCATCCAAGCCCAGAAATGTCAGTTATTTCCACTATCTCTTTTATTTTTAAAATGCCACTTTAAAGTTTTCCTGAAGTATACTTTATAAGAACTGTATTTTTTTTAATGTGCCTAGTAGACCAGCTCTTGAAGTCTACTAATGATTGTCTTCTGACCTTGTTTTTACCTTTTTTATGAGTTTGAAGTGAGTGCATTTCTTTCTGTTGTATTAGGACTTGAAATGTCTGCTTTGTGTCTCGTCTTGCCTTAGCTGTCAGGAGAAATAGCAGTTACTTAGGAGGCTGACCTTACTAATTGTAAGGTAAAGGTTCATTTTCTTTAGCGTTCTGAATTTGTGTTTTCACTGCCACCAGCTAACTGTGAAACCTTGGGGGAACCATGTAACATTCTTAGTCTCAGATGTATCATGTGTAAGTAAGAGTTAAACTAGAGCTCAAAGCACAGTGCTGCTCTAAACTTCTATTATGCTATGTTCCAGCCTTTAACCAAGTGTTAAACATAAAGTGATTTGTACATTATCTTGGTGTAGTATACACTCAATAAGTTTGGATCTATTTTTAATTATTAGGGCATTTTCTCATGAAGTTTTCTGCAGTTTGCTGATCTTGATAATAAAAGAAAGGAAGTCAGCCAGGTTTTATTCATTTTCACTGGGTGTCCCTGCTCTTGGCTACTTTGCATGGCTCTGATGAGCAGAGAAAGCTCCAGCGTCTGGTGAATGTCTTTGTCTCTTCATTTTGAGCACATCCCATGACTGCCATTAGAAACTGGATTTGCCATGTTTCTGGGTGATAAAGAAAACAAGAGCAACTGGTAGTGAGGGGTCTGTAGTAAAATGTCTAGATTAATTCTTTATAAAAACTAAAAACAGATTTGTATTCTGAACAAGCTCATGGGTGTCTGCTTTATATTAAAACACTATTCTGAAATATTGTTAATAAAAAATTAAAATCAAGGGCCTATCTGGATTGACTGGGGAGAAAGAAACTAGAAATTACAAGCTTTATGCTTTTAAAATAATCAGGTTCAGAGTTTCTTTGCCATCATCTCGTCTAGTTTGTTACTCATAGAATTCCTTCTAAAATATCCAGCCTTCATTAGAAAACTGCCACAGTTTAAAGCACTGCTTTTCAAGGCAGTGTATCCAGCTGTTGAATTCCAATCGTGTAGAATCTGTTTCATTGAACATAAATGTGTCTGTATTTGTCTCCTTCATATGACAGCACATACATCTTCCTTTCTAGCATTAAATTTCCTCCCAGTCTCCCCACTCTCTCATTCTCCTCTCTTCTGCTCTCATTCATACTGTCAGACTTCCTTTTATTTTTTTCAGTTTTTGATTCTCCATCATAGTGTCTTCTTTTACATCTTCCTCATTCCTTCTTTACAGTGTAAATAAAAATTAAAAACACAGAAAGCAAAATAACTTTTCTTTCCATGCTTTCACCAAAAATATAATTTTAAACAAATAAACCCATAGCAGCCTCTGCACAGCCCTGACTAGTAGGGAGGACTCTAGCTGCTGATGACTGTTTTTGTCACTCATTTGGAGTCATCCCATTATTAAAATAATTTTTTTTTTCTTTTACTTCACTGAATTTTTTTGAAAATATTTTTTTTATTGGAGGATAATTGCTTTACAGAATTTTGCTGTTTCTGTCAAACCTCAACATCAATCACCCATAGATATACATATATCCTCTCCCTCTTGAATCTCCCTCGCATCTCCCTCCCCACCTCAACCCTCTAGGTTGATGCAGAGCCCCTGTTTGAGTTTTCCTGACCATATAGCAAATTCCATTGGCTATCTATTTTATGTATGGAAATGTAACTTTCCATGTTACTCTTTCCATACATCTCACCCTTTCCTCCCCTCTCCCCATGTCCATAAGTCTGTTCTCTATGTCTGTTTCTCCATTGTTGCCCTATAAATAAATTCTTTGGTACCATTTTTCTAGATTCTGTATATATTCATTAGAATACAATATTTATCTTTCTCTGACTCACTTCACTCTATATAATAGGTTATAGGTTCATCCACCTCATCCTGATTATTAAAATAATTTGAAAATTACTTATTCCAAGACAAAAGCTGAAATACCTTTTTCACAAAGTATTACTGGTAGGTTAGTAGTGATTTATAAATATATAATTAGGATTGATTTTTCTCAGTGTTTCTTCATTGCTCAGCCCCTTTCTAACCTTCATTGACTGAAACCAGATGCTTATATTACCATCTCTGATTTTGCAGAATTGATCTGTCCTTACACTACATTTAGCATTGATTCTGTAGAGAACATAAGTTGTTTTTCTGATGCATATGCATTCTATTGCTCTTTCAGTCTGTACCCATGTAGCATAACATTAACCTGACTAGTTAATCAAAAGGAATGTGCCAAGATGTAGTCAGCGTGTAAAAATAGTTAAGGTTTGCTAAAGGAATACATCAGTTTATAAGAAAGACCATAGAAATTAGTGTTGGGTTTTCATCTGTTTGAAAGTGAATAAGGCAGTGTCATTTCTGTCTAGACAGCATAACCTTCTTGAGAAATGACTATAAAACTGGAGCTTCCAACTAAACGTGATTTTACAGCACAGGTGTGACTTGCTGAGATGTTTCACTGAATGTCAAGGATGCACATTCCCTAGCAGCTATTTCAGATCTTAATAATTGAAATCAGAACTTTCCATTTTTGGTTGTTTCCCAAAACTGAGACAGTGGATAATCAGTTGGTGACAATAATACATGATTCCATTTAGCTAAAGATGTCACAGGTTAATTGCAATCAGTCTTGGTTGCTGGCAATAACAGGTGGCTAAAACAAGATCTAGATGAAAGATGACGGTGGCTTGGACTAGGGTGAGAGTGATAGGAATTAGTCAGAAGTGTCAGATTCAGGATTTATTTAAATGTAGTGAAGTGAAGTGAAGTGAAGTCGCTCAGTCGTGTCAGACTCTTTGCGACCCCATGGACTGTAGCCTACCAGGCTCTGAGGAGCCTCTCAGTCCATGGAATTTTCCAGGCGAGAGTACTGGAGTGGGTTGCCATTTCCTTCTCCAATTTAAATGTAGAGCTCTCAGAATTTGCTGTTGGATGTGAGAGAAAGACATGTTGAGGGGGTTTTTTTGCCTCAGCAACTGGTAAAATGGAGTAGCCTCTAGCATAGGAAGACTTGCTGAAGGAACTAGGTTCTATAAACAGATGTTTGTGCTTGACTGACATTTGTAGTAACTACAGAACACTTATGGAAGAAAGATGCACAGGAATTTGTGAGATACTGAAAGTAGATACTATGTGTGGATCAAGCCGGGGGCACTTATATTAAACCTGTATATTTCATGTTGATGTTTGGTAGAAACTAAAACAATCCTGTAAAGCAATTATCCTTCAATTAAAAATAAGTTTTAAAAAACTGTATATTAGCAGAGTGTGTCATGTACAATATGTTCATTTTTAGATGTTCTCTATTATTTCCCATAGTTTAAGTAGAAATATTTATTCTAAAGTGATACTTGAAATCCTCAATGTTTATAATTGTCAAGCCTCTTAGTTGTTTAGTATTGTTGTAAAGATATATCTGGGTATAAACAAATGCACCAAAGATTCTCATATCATATTTTTTTGAGACAATACTTTATTCATAGTAATTCTGAATTTTATTTCTTGGTAAAGAGATTTCTGGTTAAAACCCAGATGACAGAGATAGAATACAGTGAGAAAAAATTCACTACTGTATTTTTGTTATATGATTAATAAGCCATATACTTCTTATGACTCAGTTTCTTTATCCATAAAATGGATAAACAATGGCACCTGTGTTATAGGTGTTGGCAGGGATTAAATTAATTAAATTAATTTATCCATGTGAATTGCCTAGAACAGTGCCCAACATATAGTTAGTGCTCGATGGATGTCAGCTTTTTTAAAAATGTATTTATTTATATGTATATTTAATTGAAGAATAGTTAATTTACAGTGTTAGTTTCAGGTATACAGCACAATGATTCAGATATGTATAAATTCTTTTCCCTTATAGGTTATTACAAAATATTGAGCATAGTTCCCTATGCTATACGATCCTTGTTGGTTCTCTATTTTATATAGTAGTATGTAAAATGTCTGCTGGTATTAAAAGAGAAAATGGGAAAGTTTGCTTCTCAGACGATTGGATGATGTGTTCAAATTAAACCCTTTAGTCCCACAACTATAAATACAGGATTTGTTGCTCTTTTATCCACAGTATATATTTTGCTAATGCTCTTTTGCATATAATGAGATTTTTATTCTTGGTTTTTAAGGAAACTATAGCAAAATATTTCATACATAATCTGTATTATTCTTTTCCTCTTAACATGTGGAGATACTGGCTGAAAATTTGCAAACTGGCTGAAAAGTTGTTAACTTTTCTTATATGTGCTACTGTATTTTATATTTATTAGCACTTTGATTTTCAAAACACATTTTCACCCTAAACTATAATTTTGTCATTGCAGGCAAGAAGACAACAAGACCCTAGTCCTGGTTCCAGTTTAGGTGGTGGTGATGACCTCAAACTTCGCTAATTGGTGGCACAAAAGATGTGACCCCATCTTTACATATTCATTGTTTCTAGTCTGCAGAAATAATTAATTAAAAGACCAGAAACTGTGATAACTGGAGGTACTACGGTTTATTTCTCAACCTTAGGCAGTAACAAGACATCATAAACTGCCATGGTTTTGCACTATAATACCTGCATTTCTAATTAAGTATGCATGTAGCCAGTAATAATTTGAAATTTTTTTCTATGCAAGCTTACCTTGTTGGCATTATTTTAGTGAGTTGAAACTATCCACTTGTAAAACTTTGTTTCTTCATTTTAATTTAAAAGTTCATGTCATTTTTTAAAAGTCAAGAAATTAAAATTTTTACCAGAGGGTTTTTTCCCCCTAATCAGTTGCTCTAGTTTTTTTTTTTTTTTTTTCAGTTTTAGATGTATTGGTTATTCAGCTTCATTTTAGATAAACATTCTTGGCTTTTTGTTGTGTTTCCCCTGTTTCCTTTTGTGTTTTTATAGTATATGGCATTTTAAAACTGCTGATGGTTTGCATTATTTACAAGCTGAAAACCTTGTAGCATAGAGCTGTCTGCCATGCCTTCTAACACAAAGTTTACAGTTGTTAAAGTTGCAGTATCCTTTTAAATGTTGATAATCAGCTCCTTTTCTTTCCTTTTTAAACATAAAAAAATTTTAATTGGTATTAACTCTAGTCTGCCCCAGATCGTTTTAGATTCTGTTCTATAATCATGATTTTGTATGGAGATACTCTCAATATTCTACTGAAATGCCTAAAGAAGTCACAGGCTGGCTTCTGTTTTATTCAGGGATTTTTTTTTAAGTCAATCAGAAAGGGATACTGGAGCTTCTTCATGTATGTAACAGCATATTAAACTGGAGACAGTGATGAATCAGCTACAAAGGTAATATTGTATTAAAATCATGTTTAAGATAGCTGCTTTTATGTGTATTTTATAATGCATGCTTTTGTAAAAAACAATGCTGAATGATGAAAGATTAGTCTTAGAAAATGTACATCTATGCAGAGGGTACATTTTCTTCCATTAATTATTCTGGAGAAAAAATTCACAGGTTATATATATATGGTATTTTCCAAAAGGACTATTAATAGAACCTTTTGAGATGAATTAGTATAAGAATATTTTTAAAATAGGCTCATTGTCAAATTGATTGCAGCTTTTTTTTTTAATACAAACTGGAAAAAAACATAAGTTATTTGGCACCTCCTTACAAATATTTTTCATGGTTACATTCATTTAATGTTACTGCATTTCTGAATTTTTGCAAAAATGTATTTTATCATAATAGAATGCATTATTATAAAGAGTTTGAAAAAACTGACATGGTCAATTCAGAAAATGAACTGAAGTCTGAATAAGGTCACTGCATTTAGAACATATATACACTTGACTGATGAGGGAGGTGTGACTTTCAATGTATATAGGTCTTATAATTCATAAACATATCCTGTATCTCAGAATAAAAGTATGTGTTATATATTTGAAGTCATGCATGGTAAGGAGTGTGTTTAAATCATTGTAAACAATATGCATCATAAAAGACCATGCTGATCTTGTGTAACTAAGTACTATGAATGAATTGGTTGGATTTTGATATTGTGCAGCTCACATGTTTACACACTCAGTGCCCTAATTTCCCTTGAGGGAATCGCCTTTTAAATGGTCCTTCTAGTGCTGTTTTAAGGTTACTTAATCACAGAGATCCTTGGTTTTTGACTCTGCACTTAAATTTTGTTTTTTTAAAAAACATGATGATGGCACATTTTTTCTCTTGCTTCTAGCTAAGGGCTTTCAGTCCACCAGTAACTAAGATCAAACGCTATTAAATGTTCATGTTACCATCCTTCTGTAAATACGGGATTGTTCTTGTCATTTAGCATTGTACTACTTCCATCTATCTTAATGCTGGCATTAAGATCATGAGCCCTTTTTCTCCAGTAGTGCAGGCTTTGAAAACTTTTATTATTAAGTTATTGATGCAATTTGATATTTTTCCATAATCTGTATTTAAACAAAATTACATCATTGCATCATCTTTTCTAAATTCATCTCCATTAAAACTTGCCTTAAGCTACCAGATTGCTTTTGCCACCATTAGCCATATTCTGTGTTTGTATGTTTAATTTACTTTCACAATAAACTTCTGTGTAGTGAACTTCTGGGTCTTGGTTCTTCATTAACAATAATCCAGCAATTTCTGTTCCAGTGTTCATTATGGCACAAAAATTGATTTTGTATCTGAACTGTTCTTGCATCCTGCTATTTACCCTTAAAAAAAGAAACCCAACAGTGGCATCTAGTGGTCATTTCTGTTATTCCAAAGAAAACCTTTAATGTAGATAACAGAAATACTAACTTCCCAATGTGTATTACAGTTTTCAAAAAATCTGCCTTGATTTACCCAGCCTGTGAGATATGACTATAGAGTGGTCACATTGGAGGGAAGGAAGAATTCCAAAAGTTACACATCCAAGTAACTGCCATCTTTCAAACTATTCATTTTAGGAATACACATTCAGTTTGACTGTGCTGGTGTCATATCAGACATTCTTAGGACTCCTCTTGGCATTTTCCTACACCAGGAAATTAAACCATTTACTTTAGAAGCATACCTTAAGCTTGATCGTAAGAAAATAATTATTCACCACCAGACTTACTGCAAATAACAAATACCTTTAATGCTGAATTGACACCATGAAGCAAAATTCCAAAGAGTTAGATTCATACTGTGAGAGTTAATTTCAAAAATTATTTGAGTCATAGCATCACAGTTTCAGTAATTACCTCCAGAAACAGGTATTTGGATATGTTAGTTTGGGGCTACCTGGGAAAAGAAATGCCTTACTTGGTTTATGCCTCATTTGGCACAAGGGAGATTTTTCAAGCTATCAGAAGCCATTGTGTGAATTATCCATCGGTACATAACACATTGCCCCAAAACTTAGCAGCTGACAATAAACACCATCTCACTTCCTGTGGGTCAGAAATCGAGAAGCAGCTAAGTCCAGTGGTCTGATCCAAGGTCTCTCGTGAAGTTACATTGTCATCCTGGGGTATGTCAGCCACAGCTGTGGCTGAAAGATCCTCCCAAGCCCACTCGTGGTCATTGGATGAATGACCTTGCACGGTGATGGGGTGTTGGGGATGGAGACGACCTTCCTTGGCACATGGGTGTCTCTATCGGGCAGCTCATGACTTGGTAGCTGGCTTTCCCAGAGAGTGATCAAGGAGGCGTGCATGCCTAAGATGAAAGACACATCTTAATAACCTCATTTGGGGCTGCCATACTCCAGATGTTAAGTAACTGAGTCAGGCCCACACTGGAAGGGAGAAGTATGAGCTTCATCTTGTGAAGGGTGGGGTGTCAGAGTCTGTGTACATGTTTTTAAAACCACCACAGTCATTTTGCCACATGAGTGTAAGTATTTATAAGACAACATTGGTGTTTTGATGTTGCAAACATTCTTAAAGTTTAAGACTGCAGTCATTTTGTGGGTGTATTTCAAGGCACGATTCTCCTTGATAGCATCACTTCCCTTTTCTGCATCACCACCACATACATGTACATGGCATTTCAAAAATATTCTAGTAGAAAGTTACAATTTATAGAGCAGAATCGTAGGTGGAAGTGGCAGTTTGGTTCGTTTAAGATAACTCAAAAACAGTTACTGTGTTAGTTGATCCTCAACTTTTGGCTAGAATAATTTAAGCAACTTAAAGTCATTATTGGCCTTATTCAGGTTTTAGGAACATTGGGAAATGTGAGAAGATAAGATACAGGCATAAATTTTTGGTTAGAGAAGATAATGTACATCCATGAGCGGTAGATGCTAAGCAAGTGTGGCTCTCGAGCTTTTGAAATGTGGCTACTAAAACCGAGAAACTGAATTTATTTTCTAATTTAAATTTATTTTCTAATTTAAATTTATTTTCTAATTTAAAAACTGAATCGATGTTAAATATTTTTCTGTTATAACTTTGGGGAGGACTACCTTTGAAAATCTTGTTTCCAGGTTGAAGTACACTGTAAAATACCAAATATCAAAAATACAAAAGAAGTAAGGTTTAATATACTATTTTGACTACATATTAAAATATACACTGTGTTATATTGGGTTAAATAAAAGTAACTTTATCTTTTTTCCTTTTTAATGTGGCTAGTATAAAATTTTAAATTGCGTGTATTGGCTTATATCAACATTGTCAGTAGGCAAAGGACATCAGTTCATTTAAGTTCAGTTGCTCAGTCGTGTCCGACTCTTTGCGACTCCGTGAATTGAAGCACGCCAGGCTTCCCTGTCCATCACCAACTCCCGGAGTTCATTCAAACTCGTCCATCGAGTCGGTGATGCCATCCACCATCTCATCCTCTGTCATCCCTTCTCCTCCTGCCCCCAATCCCTCCCAGCATCAGGGTCTTTTCCAATGAGTCAACTCTTTGCATGAGGTGGCCAAAGTATTGGAGTTTCAGCTTTAGCATCATTCCTTCCAAAGAAATCCCAGGGCTGATCTCCTTCAGAATGGACTGGTTGTGTACGCAAGACAGCAAAAGAGACACAGATGTATAGAATGGCCTTTTGGACTCTGGGAGAGGGAGAGGGTGGGATGAGTTGGCAGAGTGGCAGTGTAACATGTATGATATCATAAGTGAAACGAATCGCCGGTCTAGGTTTGATGCAGGATGCAGGATGCTTGGGACTGATTCACGGGGATAATCCAGAGAGATGGTGTG
>SJXQ01009748.1:298874-332423 GCA_006408695.1 Aepyceros melampus
GTTCGCTCCCTCAACTCCCCCACCCCCGTCCCACCCCAACACAAGTACTCGAACCCACTCCTCGCTTGCTTTGAGCTCGACCCAAGCCCCAGAGGCCGCAGGGAGAAGGAATCATTCCTGGACAACTAGAGGCAGCTGCGGCCAGCGTCAGTCTCGGCCCCAACAAGGAGTGGTAGGGTGCTGGCGCCTCTTGAGCTTTGAGGCTCCACGTCCTCCCTCCCCGCTGGGCCTCAGACGGTGCGCTCTCGGAACTCGCCTTTTGCGTTCAGTGACTGTGAGTGGGACGTACATGTAGACGGCAGATAGGTTCTGCATAGCCATGTTACATGTATGTGTTGCGTGGTCACGCACCCTTTTGTGAAACGTGTTCACCGTGGTGTGCAGATGTCTGGGCGCACGGAGTGTAACGCTCCTCATTTCAACACCCGCAGTTCCGGAAGGTACTCACAGGCCTTTCTGCTTTTTGCGGGACTGTCGCAACCGCCAATCCGGAGTCTGCGCGGGTGTGACTCCGCCTTAGCTCCACCCCCCGCGATTGAAATTCCGCCTTCGCCCCGCCTCCGCCACACTTTACGGCCCCGCACGCCACTTTTGCTGCAGAAGCTCCTGCTGCCGCCGCTGCCCCAGGCTGCTGCCGGTGAAGTGAGGTGAGGTGAGGTCAGGTGAGGCGTGGTGTGGGGCCAGTAGCGCTGGCGACAGGATAGAGGTGGAGAGCCCGGCCGTCGAGGGCCGGCGGGGGTGGTGAGTCACCTGCTGCTTTGTTTCTTAAGCTCCGGTCCCGTTTGCGCTGCCGCAGGGAGGCCGCCCCGGCCCGGCGAGCCGAACCAATGCTGGATCTGGAGGTGGTGCCCGAGCGCTCTCTGGGAAACGAGCAATGGGAATTCGCGCTGGGTGAGTGTGGGGTCTTCCCCCACGACCCTTCTCGCTGATCCTTACTTCTTTCCCTGCCCTTCCCACCTCTGGGCTCTGCCCCTTACTCCCCTGCGCCCGCGGCTCCTTGACTCTTTGGGATTCCAGTCACTGATACCAGCCCCGACCTGGCAGCCTGTCGCTCTGCCGGGCTCTGACGCCTTTGCATCAGGCCTCGGCGCGGCCCCTCCCGGGGCAGTGCTACAATAATAATAACAATAACAATGGCTGACACGCCCCAAACATTTACCCAGGGCCTGACCCTGTTCTCCGGTGCCTGATTATATCAGGTTGCCTCCGGGGAGGCCTGAGGGTCGCTAAGCTTGTTACTTCTGTATCCATTTTACAAACCAAATAGCTAAGGAGTGACTGACACCCTTAAATACCACCCCAGTAGTTCATCTCTCTTTGCTTTTCTGGGCCTTGTGTAGCTTCTCCGGAAGGAGAAACCTAGACACCGTTCCCATCGTCACATACTGGGGAGCTGGTCAAGGGAACTGAGGAGAGTTTTTGTGTTTTAAAGCAACTGCTGACTAGCTTCCTTCTCGTTTTTAATGTGATCGATGTGTGGTGTAATCCTAAACCCCGACTTTGGCGGAGAGAGTGAAAGGTTGAATGAAATAGGAGTTTGAGTAAAGTAACATTTGGTTTGTAAAAATGCAGGTTGGGCATTTTGAGGGATTTGGCCCATGTTTTCCCCTTTTCCTTAATGTCGCTACCTTTCTGTGTACAAGTATTTGGATTCAGTAACCCCAGAGTGTGTTTACTTTTATGTTCCAACACTGGGAAAAGGGGGTGGGGAGCAGGTGTTTGTGCTGTTTGTGCAGCTCTGAACTTTTGTCAAACTAATTTGGGCTACTGGACTGAATCAGCTGCTCCACTGGGCTATAGTTTATCCAAGAATCTGGAAGACTCCTGTCTATGGAGATAGGGTAGGTGAGAAACTGCAGAACAAATTTGCTGATAGGATTCTACTGGTGCTCAGTGTCTCTGAACTGAACAGCAAGCTGCCTCTGGGTTGTAGGAGCCAGCTGAGAATTTGCAGCCCCCTTCTCCCATAAACTTAGCTGGTATGAAACACTTCAGCTTATTGCGAAGCACCAAGAACCTGATTGAGAGGCTAATGATATCATTGCTCCAGGCCCATTTGTTTTGCTGATGCTGTTTGGCTTCTAGTTAGGAAAGAACCTCCCCTAACAGCTTCTCATCCCAGGACTTCACAGGGCAGAGTGAAAACTATGACTATAGGTTCAAACTGTGCTTGCTGGTGTGACTAGGTTGTGTATTTACAAGTACAGTCTCGGGGTCAAAAGTAGTGAGTATCATTTGAGATTTGCAAAAAATGAGGTGGGAGAGTAAGGTTGCTTCTATCAACTGTTGTTGTGATACTTTAACCCCTACTCCTAAGTTTGCCAGTTTCTAGGAATCAAAGATTTGGGTAGTTCTTTCAGGCTGTCTGAATACCAACCACAAGTAGTGAAAAGAGCGTTTCTGTATGTTGGGCCTAGAACTGAACTTTGAGGGAAAGCTCATACAGGGAATAAACCTGATGATCATCAGCCTTGATGATTCCTTTTTGTGTCTTGAAAGTCTTTACTTAGGGGGAATTCCCTGGCGATCTAGTTGTTGGGCTTCCCTGGTGGCTCAGAGGTTAAAGCATCTGCCTGGAATGCAGGAGACCCGAATTTGATCCCTGGGTCTGGAAGATCCTCTGGAGAAGGAAGTGGCAACCCACTCCAGTACTCTTGCCTGGAGAATCCCATGGAGGGAGGAGCCTGGTAGGATACAGTCCATGGGATTGCAAAGAGTCGGACACAACTGATCGACTTCACTTTCTTTCTTTCTAGTTGTTAGGACTTGGCGTTTTCACTGCAGTGGGCTGGGGTTCAGTCCCTGGTTGGGACCTAAGAGCCTCCAAGCTGTGCAACATGGCCAAAAATATCCACGTTTTTGTATTATGTCTGCCTGAGAGATGATCATTTAACTTCCCTAAGCTTTTTATTAAAAAGTAATTTTCCCTCTTTCTCAGTCTTCTTACCAGCCTTTAACACATTTAAGCTGAAATTTAGGCTGATAGGTAGGGATAGGCCTAAGAAGTGAATCTGTGCTTTAGAATTATATTCTTAGGCTAAAGTCACCACAACCCTGTGAGGTTACTCTATTTGCCAGGTGAGGAACAGGCTCAGAAAGGTAGAAAGGATAAAAAGAAACCTAGTAGGGATTTCCTGCTTCTCACTGCTCTGCCCTTCTGAGGACTGGCTCAACTTAGTCTCCAGGTTTCTTTTTAGCATCTGTACAGTTGCAGATGTATCCAGTTCTTGCCTTCATCTGCCTGGCATCACAGTGAGGAGCTGTATCCAGCTTTTTGGCTGCCTTCCTGACCTTTGTACTATTGGGAGATTAGGGAACAACACAGAGATAAGAAAGCCTAGGCAGAGAGGAATCTTTTGTGGGTACTACCTTGGCTTGACCAATGGTGGAGTAAAGGCAGTGCAAACTTAAGTGTTTTCAGTGAGACTTACAGAATGTATTGGTGTGAAGACATGTCTCTAAATTTGTTTTTAAATTAATCTTAAAAAATAGATAGCTAATAAAGACCTGCTGTATAGCAGAGGAAATTCTCAATATTCTGTAATGACCTATATGAGAAAAGAATTTTTTTAAAAAGGGCTATAGAGAGAGAGAGATATATAACTGACTCACTTTGCTGTATAACAGAAACCACAACATTTTATATCAACTATACACCAATAATTTTTTTTTTTTTTAACTCATCATGAAGATGCCCAAGCTGGGTAAATTTAAAGAGTGAGTGGACAGTAGCCTTCTCTGAGATCACCTTGTTCCAGAGAGACTAGGGGCTTACTCTGTTGAAGGCTCATTCTGTGGACTCTGCTTACAGTCATTGAAAATTGAGTAAGAAGAAGTAGGCATATGTCCTGAAGAACTTAGTCTAGTGGAGGGGAAGGATTACAGAAATAGTTCATTTTATTATTTAAAAAACAGTTTATTTTATGGAAGAGACTTGACCTGACCTGAGAATTCAGAGGATTCCTATCAATCTCTAGGAGCCAGGAGGCAGTACTGTTCCTGGAGCCAGTGAGCACCAGGAAGGCCCTGTCAGAAGTCTGCTGCCAGATTTCTCATCTACACTTCGATGGACATAAATCTTCCAGTCACTTTTTTTTTTTTTTTTAAAGTTGGAAAGATAGAAGGGGGTGGGGAGGCGGTCGGAGCTGCAAGCAATTTGGTATTGTGATTAGAGTGTGATGTACTAGTGGGAGGTCAGTTCCCCAGATTCCTTGGTTTTTAGTTACCTTCCTGGGACACTGTCAGAGAGACTCTGTCCAGTGGGGGAGAGGATGTCTATTTGTAGTGTGTTGTGGGCATGGGTGTAGGAAGAAAATTTGGAGAGATGGGTAAGGAAGAGGAATCTAGAGGTTTCTGGCTTGAGTGACTATAGATATTAGAGATACTTAGATCCAGAATACAGAGGAGAGGGTAGAATGAAGAGAAAATTTAAAAGTTACTTTTTCATCTGTTGACTTTGTATTTGCCTTTGATTTATACAGAAAACAGATTAAGATGTGAATCAGAAACTAGGTGGTTGGGTACACGAGGGATGAGCAGAAGGAAATATCGTCCGACATCGAGACATGGGAAAGTCAGAGGAGCAGCAGGAGAGAGTGATACTGATGGAACCAGGATGAGAATTCTCAGAGGGGGAGGGTGGTCACAAGGGCTAGAGGATCTGGGTATTATACCTGATTGCTTTGTTTCACTCGTTCAGAGCTAAGCAGATACATAGGACTACTTACTGTGGTGTTGGGCACGGTGATTGAGTGCTAAGGATACAGCTGTAAGACAGACAGCTCTATATCAGCAAGGAGACATAAAGGCGAGACTTACAGATAAATAAATGGGATGGGAGGTTTGATTAGATAAGGCAGTCAGGGAAGTGAAGTATGAGCCAAGACCTGACGAGTGAGAAGAGCTAGCTATGGGAAGAACATTCCAGCAGAGTCCAGAGTTAATGCAAAAACCTAAAGTGGAAAAGAGCTTGATGTGTGCTGGGAGGCTTGGTGAGAAGTGGAAGGAATGATGGAGGTAGACAAGGTCCAAAGTATTCAGGGCTCTTCACTGAGGGCATATTGTTTGGGTTTTATCCCCCTGTAATGGGAAACCTCTGCCTTTTCTAAAACCAGCTTGAACATCTGGAAGTTCATGGCTCACATATTGCTGAAGCCTGGCTTGGAGAATTTTGAGCATTACTTTTGTGAGATGAGTACAATTGTACGGTAGTTTGAGCATTCTTTGGCATTGCCTTTCTTTGGAATTGGAATGAAAACTGACCTTTTCCAGTCCTGTGGCCACTGCTGAGTTTTCCAAATTTGCTGGCATATTGAGTGCAGCACTTTCACAGCATCATCTTCCAGGATTTGGAATAGCTCAACTGGAATTCCTTCACCTCCACTAGCTTTGTTCATAGTGATGCTTTCTACGGCTCACTTGACTTCACATTCCAGGATGTCTGGCTCTAGGTGAGTGATCATACCATTGTGATTATCTGGTTCATGAAGATCTTTTTTGTACAGTTCTTCTGTGTATTCTTGCCACCTCGTCTTAATATCTTCTGCTTCTGTTAGGTCCATACCATTTCTGTCCTTTATGGAGCCCATCTTTGCATGAAATGTTCCCTTGGTGTCTCTAATTTTCTTGAAGAGATCTCTAGTCTTTCCCATTCTGTTGTTTTCCTCTATTTCTTTGCACTGATTGCTGAGGAAGGCTTTCTTATCTCTCCTTGCTATTCTTTGGAACTCTGCATTCAGATGCTTGTATCTTTCCTTTTCTCCTTTGCTTTTCGCTTCTCTTCTTTTCACAGCTATTTGTAAGGCCTCCTCAGACAGCCATTTTGCTTTTTTGCATTTCTTTTCCATGGGGATGGTCTTGATCCCTGTCTCCTGTACAATGTCACGAATCTCCGTCCATAGTTTATCAGGCACTCTATCAGATCTAGTCCCTTAAATCTATTTCTCACTTCCACTGTATAATCATAAAGGATTTGATTTAGGTCATACCTGAGTGGTCTAGTGGTTTTCCCTATTTTCTTCAATTTAAGTCTGAATTTGGCAATAAGGAGTTCATGATCTGAGCCACAGAAAAGGCAGAGGAACCAGAGATCCAGTTGCCAACATCCACTGGATCATGGAAAAAGCAAGAGTTCCAGAAAAACATCTATTTCTGTTTTATTGACTATGCCAAAGCTTTTGACTGTGTGGATCACAATAAACTGGAAAATTCTGAAAGAGGTGGGAATACCAGACCACCTGACCTGCCTCTTGAGAAACCTATATATGCAAGTCAGGAAGCAGTACTTAGAACTGGACATGGAACAACAGACTGGATCCAAATAGGAAAAGGAGTAAGGCTGTATATTGTCACCCTGCTTATTTAACTTATATGCAGAGTGCATCATGAGAAACGCTTGTCTGGAAGAAGCACAAGCTGAAATCAAGACTGCCGGGAGAAATATCAATAACCCCAGATATGCAGATGATACCACCCTTATGGCAGAAAGTGAAGAGGAACTAAAAAGCCTCTTGATGAAAGTGAAAGAAGAGAGTGAAAAAGTTGGCTTAAAGCTCAACATTCAGAACACTAAGATCATGGCATCTGGTCCCATCACTTCATGGAAAATAGATGGGGAAATAGTGGAAACAGTATCAGACTCTATTTTGGGGGGCTCCAAAATCACTGCAGATGGCTACTTCAGCCATGAAATTAAAAGACGCTTACTCCTTGGAAGGAAAGTTATTATCAACCTAGATGGCATATTCAAAAGCAGAGACATTACTTTGCCAACAAAGGTCCGTTTAGTCCAGGCTATGGTTTTTCCAGTGGTCATGTATGGATGTGAGAGCTGGACTGTGAGGAAAGCTGAAAACTGAAGAATTGATGCTTTTGAACTGTGGTGTTGGAGAAGGCTCTTGAGAGTCCCTTGGACTGCAAGGAGATCCAACCAGTCCATTCTGAAGGAGATCAGCCCTGGGATTTCTTTGGAGGGAATGATGCTGAAGCTGAAACTCCATATATGGCATATTCAAAAGCAGAGACATTACTTTGCCAACAAAGGTCCGTTTAGTCCAGGCTATGGTTTTTCCAGTGGTCATGTATGGATGTGAGAGCTGGACTGTGAGGAAAGCTGAAAACTGAAGAATTGATGCTTTTGAACTGTGGTGTTGGAGAAGGCTCTTGAGAGTCCCTTGGACTGCAAGGAGATCCAACCAGTCCATTCTGAAGGAGATCAGCCCTGGGATTTCTTTGGAGGGAATGATGCTGAAGCTGAAACTCCATACTTTGGCCACCTTATGTGAAGAGTTGACTCATTGGAAAAGACTCTGATGCTGGGAGGGATTGGAGGCAGGAGGAGAAGGGGATGACAGAGGATGAGATAGCTGGATGGCATCACTGACTCGATGGACACGAGTCTGAGTGAACCCCGGGAGTTGGTGATGGACAGGGAGGCCTGGCGTGCTGTGTGATTCGTGGGGTTGCAAAGAGTCGAACACGACTGAACGACTGAACTGAACTGAACTGAATGGGAAACCATTGGAGGGTTATAAGCAGGCTAATAATGAGTAAGGTGTAGGATTTGTACAGTTCAGAAGAAGGACCAGATAGTCCACACCCTTTGGGTTGTTAGGTAACTCTTCAAGCTAGAACAGTTCTCTGGTTTCTTTGCCATATACACAGTTGGTTCCTTTTAGAGGCCATTTGTAGCTTTCCTTTACTAGCAGCTGTGTGACAACCGGTCATTGGTGGCTGCTTTGTCTCCTCCAGGTGGGTTACTCCTGAATGACTCAGGACCCAAGATTCCAAGGCCAGGAATTTGATGTGGTTAGGTGTGAAAGAACTCTCCCACAAGAAACTTGTTTGTGCCATGTGGTCTTCTCTTTCTCAGCACCTAAGATTGTCTGTCCTGCCCACATGGGTGTTTATCATTCCCCCTGGGAGAGACAGCGTAGATGCTCCTCGATTTATGGAATGCCAGCGCTGAGGAATGAATGCATCAACTTGTTCATATTCTCAATGAAGATTTAAGTCTCTACTATGTTCCAGGCCTTGTGCTGGGAAGTACCTTAAGGTCTGATTACTGCTACTTTCTTCAAACCGTAGAGTGGGCCACTGAATAAAGGCAGGATCAAATTATCGTTTAAATGTAGATGGGCCACACATTTTTTTAACCTACTGCTTTCTCTGTGAGCTCTTCTCTGCACATCTCTAATCAGAGGTAAACTGATCTTGAATGTGAGCCACTGTCCTGGCCCAAGGTCATATGGTGGTCTCTCTCCTTTCTTTTATTACCTAGCCCATAATCCTTCAGTCTCACTAAATAAATGTTTATTCAACAGCTACTGTGTGGGTCCCCAATGCTGGAGATCCAAAGAGTGGTGAATAACAGTGAATAACACAGACACTATCCTTGCACTCATGAAACTTTGTTTTTGGATTGTTTCCGTCAGTTTCTTCTTGTTTGAAACATAATGCAGTCTGTGAAAACATACTTTTACTGTTCCCCATGAGTCCCTGAGCTTCCCTGGTGGCTCAGATGGTAAAGAGTCCACCTGTAGTGTGGGAAAGCTATGTTCAATCCCTGGGTTGGAAGATTTTTTTTTTTAAATAAATTAAAAAGTCCCTGAGCTTCCCTGGTGGCTCAGATGGTAAAGAATCCACCTGTAGTATGGGAGACCTGTGTTCGATCCCTGGGTTGGGAAGATCCCCTGGAGGAGAGCATGGCAACCCACTTCAGTATTCTTGCCTGGAGAATCCCATGGACAGAGACGCCTGGTGGGCTACGGTCCATGGGGTCACAAAGAGTTGGACACAACTGAGCAACTAAGTACACATGAGTCCCTGGAATCTTAGAGGTATCGTTGTAATTTCAATTTCTTAAACTGGGGCAGGGAGGCATATATTCATTTGTTTATAATGGGCCATAAGTTAAATCAAATGTTAAGATTTAGAGAATATTTGTGGGTTGATAAGTGAGAATCCACTGAAATTCTTGGGTAAAATAAGTTGATTCTGGTAGACATATGATTCTTCACTATTTAAATGAGCACTTACAAATCATCTGCTCCTGCTGACTCAATGAGGAGACAAATATCAGAAAGGAAAAGAGGAAGGACTTGCCTAGGTTATACGTAATCATGGCAGAGCGAGAATCAGAATCTTAATCTCCAGAGTCATGTAGTCAGTGCATTTCTTTCTTTTTTGGTTCCTACTGACTTGGCTTTCTCTAACCCCTTTGCCTGCTTGGGGATCAGCATAGAAGTCCCCATTTCCAGGAAATCTTTTCTATTTACTCCTTCCCTTAAACAGTCCAGTTTTTCTCTTAGTGCTTGCTGTTAACTTTATTCTCTAGATCTTACTCCTTATTGGGCTTATTAAACTTTTATTTACTCAGTATGTCCATAGATCTTAGTGGCTCCCATTCCCACCCTTGGCTTTACTGCAAGGACTAATGCCTAGTACACTGATAGATGTCAGTAGGTGAATAAGTAACCACACAAGTGTCCTTGCTTTATTTCAGGAATGCCTTTGGCTCAGGCGGTGGCCATTCTTCAGAAGCACTGTCGCATCATAAAAAATGTTCAGGTTCTCTACAGTGAACAGGTGAGTGGTAACTGATGTGTTTACTGAAATAGCATCCCTAATCAGTGACTCACCTCTGGAGGTTAATGCTCTGGGAGATACTGACTGGCAGGGATTCCTAGGTCAATGTGTTTGAATGGGAGTGTCTTTAACACTTAGTCACTTACCAAGTACATTTTCAACATTTGTGGTTTTGATCATCTAGTGCTGCCACAAGTTTAGGTGAGCAGTAATAATCAAACTTGCTTTTCGATTATGTTTGACTTACCTACAGGCCCTTAAAAGGGGGATTTTTCGGTGGGAGGTCACTTGGAGGATTGTCTGGTCTTGTAGGGTACTTCCCTTCCACTTTCATGTTTAAAGTAGTCTTTTCTGCTTTGTCGATTGCTTTGGTTTGCATTCAGGATTGTCGCAGTGCAGATTTCTAGCTAACAGAACATCCCAGACTTGAAAAGAAGCAGGTATAGTTCACCCTTTTAATAAGAATGATCTGATAATATGAAAACTGCAAAACATTGGTTCCATGGACATGTTTTACTCTTATTTCTTTTGTCTGACCTGTGGTAATCTTTATTAAATATTGTGTCAAGAACTACCCTTATAGTATAATGTACGTGCCTACAAAGACCTTTTCAGTTTCTAGAGAGTATATTTTAGGTTAGCACTCGTGCAGAACTTTCTGAATACCAGGGTTTTTTAAATTGGGTTTTATAAGTAAAGTTGGAAACATTTTTATAAGCCTTTAGAAATAAAATTCTTCTTAACTCTAAAAATACCACTTCTTTGGAATCCATGGTTCTTCTAGGACACAGGCATTGTGCTGCCCTATGGAGCAGCATTTGTGGTGCTCTGTGTGTCATAAACCTTGGGGGATAGTTTTGATCCTACACAGGCTACAAGATATTCTCAGTCCTTTTCTGAGACCTTTTAAGTACCGATTTGATGATTTTAGTTCCATTTGTTTCTATTAGTTTCTGATCCTAAAGCAAATGGCAGGTTATTTTTGACATGAAGGTGACTGAGACTTCTGTGTGGCTTCCACATTTGGCTTAGTGTCGGAGTTGAGCGTGTTACCTATACCCAGACATTACATTTTACAACACTGTGTACCTCTGACTGCCTAGTGAGGCCCATGTGAGAGATCCTTCTGAGACAGAGAAGGCTTAATTTCCAAGCAAGTATTTGGAAATTCTTGTGCCAACCACAGGACTTGTGGGAGTGGGCAGGTTTGTGGAGCCACAGTGCCAAAGTGGTTTCTCTTTGAAGAAAAATGAAGAATGGTGACTTTTCCTCTTTTTTGCAATCAGATCATACCTAACCTAATCTGACTCTCAGCATTAGACCATGAGGGAATTACTCAATGACAAATAGCAGCCATCAAAACAGGGATAATGGGTTTGCTGCTCGAGCTTGTAGCCATCTGTACATTTAGTTCAATCAGATTTAGGCACCCAGGATTAGATACAGTTGAAAGTAGTCTTTAAACTTTTTAACCAATTTTTAAAATGAGGCTTATTTCTTATATCACTATCTTATCTGTTATTCCAGTCTTTGGGTACAAACAGTTGTTCTGGCATTAATTAAGCTAATTTCCCCCAATGTCTTCTAAGCAGCTGGAACAACAGGGTTTTAAATCCAGACCTCAGTTCAGACCCATGCTTTCCCCATTTCTTGGTTGTACAGCTGTAGCAAGTTAATAACCAGTCTGGTTCTCCAGATGGTTTCCTTATAATAGAATAATCTTTTTATGAGGATCAAGAGAAATGGCCTCTCAGAGCTCTGATATGGTGCTTCTTAAATGTGGATCCTTTCCTTGTTGCCCTCCTTCCCTTCTTTTCCCATTTGTCTCTTTGCTTCATCATTTGACCCCATTCATTAAACATTTCAGAAATTCTTGTTTCCAGCAGATCACAGCTTGAAATTAAGTGTGCATGTCAAGTAGATCCCATCTGAGAGGGAAGAGATGTTAACAAGTAACAGAGACAGCTTTATTGAACTGGAAGGACCTCCTTAAACACCACATAGCACACGTGATTTTGGTTCTGGAGATATAAAGTACTAATAAAACATTGATTGTGAGGATGATTTGCTTGCTTTTGAATACTGCTTAGTTATGTCCTAGATTGTAGCAATGCCAAGGGAAAAATGATCAGATCTTGGAAGTGTGTTAAGAAATTCAGATACTCCAAGCAAAGTTCTTTAAAGATTCTGAAATGTTGCTTCATCCTGTTTACCTCCATGCAGTAGCCCTCTCAGAAATAGAGGGAGAATAAGTGACCTAAGGTGAGGTTCATTATTCCATTATCTTACTTGAGTCTTGTTGGTTTTAGAAAAACATTCATACAGACCTACTGGAAAATTACAACGTTCTTTCTTCTGATACTTGCCAGGCATGATGGAGCCACCTGGGCCTACTATCTTGTGAAGATTAGTGGGGTGGAGGGGAGTGGACAGTATAAACTAATCTCAGAAAGCTCTTTCTAGAGAATTTTTCCAGTGAGGCCCACACCAGCAAGGGCACCTGGCCTTCTAGCCTATATCTCTATCTCTGACAGGCACCACCTTCAATCACTGGGCCTACCTTAAGAAGCTCTATAAAGAGAGAGACTTCTATAAATCTTTTTGACAGCTATGTGCCAGTTTTAAGAAAGGATAGGGTTTTGAATGGTGGTGTTTTTCTTCTACTGCTGGGCAGCGTGGTTCAGGGCAATGAAGAGTCTTCAGACTTTGAATTGATTGCTTTGCAGCAGAAGCAAGCAGGTGGGACAGACTCCAGGAAAAAGATTATATGCTGAGTACTGTGCTTGGTGCTTTCTAATCTACTGTCTATCCTCATGACAACCCTGGAGGGGTAAAAACAGAGAAGTTTAGAGAAACATTTAAGGTCACCAGTTCACCAAGTCTCAGGGCCAGCTCTGTCCATTGCTCTGCTGCTGCTCCCCTCCCCCCAGGACTCAGAAGGAGCAAATATAGAAATGACTGCTTAGATCTCAGATTGGGTTTTACAGAAAGAAGCACATGTGACATGGGGTGGTGTGTGTTGGTGGGGGGGTAGGGGGGTTGAGAGTGTCATCTCATACATAATCAGATCACAAGGCACTTCTTTGTCCCAGAATATGATGCAAAAGAGTCAAAGAATAAAATGTGTTTCTTCTGGTACAAACAGCCTGGGAGTGAAGGGACATAAGTTCAGCTAACATGCACTGACCATTACTTGATGAATTTGGATCCTCGTGAGGCCTTTTATAAGGCTTGTATTTCTCATCAATTACTCTGTAGCTTTGACAGCAGTAAATAAACTCATGCTACAGATATGGACCCTGGACCTGTGAAAGAAAATGGCCTATATGCCCACATAATTTTGACTTTTCTCCCAGGTAATAACTCAAAGCCTGGAAAAGAGGCTCTTTTCAACCAATATTATGAAGCAACAGCTGCAGACTGGAAGTAGAGGACACTGAATTCACAAACCAACCTGTCAGCTGTCTACACTTAGATACTCCCTGTGCATTGCATTTATGTTGTAAGGTTTCAAATTCAACTGGTGCTGATGAGTATACTTAGTTGTTCAGAGTGTGTATTTATTTATTATTTTGTTTTTTGTAGTCTCCTCTAAGCCATGACCTCATCCTTAACCTGACTCAGGACGGGATCAAACTACTGTTTGATGCTTTCAATCAGAGACTTAAGGTAACTATAAATGACAACTGAAGTTTCATGTCAGGCTAATTAATGTGTGCAGTTGTGGAATGTTTCTGAAACTCCTGAGTGGGAGTAGGCTTATGGTTCAGAGACAGCCACAGTAAGGAGACTGAAGCTGTGCTTGTCCTCCTAAAGAGAGAAGCTGGGGGTAGATTGGGATGGTTGGAAAGAGACTGGGAGGGACTTTAGTTCTGGGCTCCAGAGGTGAAGGGGAAAGAGTGTCAAAGATATGGAGAACATGCTGTAGGGAGCAGGCTTTTCTGTGTTGAATAGAAAAATGAGAGGAGGTAAATATTTGTCATAGATTATCCTGAGTCTTTAAAATGGGGCCTAACTGCAGAGTAGAACTGGAAGACTTTAGTCAGATTTTTGTATCTTATTGTTTTACTTCATTCTTGGGTCAAACAATAAGACTTGGAAGATGAAAAATGGAACCATTCTTCCTAAAATACCGAGGGCTTCGATTTTAACACCACCAGCACTGAGTTGATTCTTAAATCCCTTTAAAGAAATCTAAATAAGCAATTTGCTGGTGTGTCTTAATTGGCATTCAAGTACAGTTTACTAGCACCTATTTCAGACCGGATGTTTTTAATGCGCTATTTACAAATGCCTGGACATGATAGTTTAGTCATGACATCCAACTCATGCCTCAGAGTCATAAGGTTGAATGTGGCTTGGGGCAGTGGCATGCCAGAGCTGTTGTCCTGGTTAGCTTATGGAGCTGCCTTTCCAGAAGGCTTGGGTACTTCCTACTTCTCACCATCCCATCTCAAGTGAGCTGCTGAATTCAGAGAGTACGTGGAAAAATAACCCGTATATGGAATAAGAATTCTTTGCTGCCTTTTCAAAAAGGAGAGTTTGATGTGAACACTCTTATCCCCACAGCACCCTTGCCTCTCTTTATAGGCTCAGTCAACCTGGCCTACTGACCAGAAGCCCCACACTGAGAAAGGGTAGAAGCTGCTCTTCAATGTGGCTTCATCACAGATTGGGGGAAATTAATCTGGAAACACCTTTACAAAGAACCATTTGTCTTTAACTTGGTAAATCCACTGTAGGAAAAGTAACCCAAAAAGATTAATGGGGAGGATAATATTGCCAGGTATTTATAGCAGGGCTTTTATAGTAATGAAAAGCCAGAAGTAATCTAAATGGGCCTAAATCAAATCCCTTATGATTATACAGTGAAAGTGAGAAATAGATTTAAGGGACTAGATCTGATAGCTAGAATGCCTGATGAACTGTGGACAGAGGTTCATGACATTGTACAGGAGACAGGGATCAAGACCATCCCCATGGAAAAGAAATGCAAAAAAGCAAAATGGCTGTCTGAGGAGGCCTTACAAATAGCTGTGAAAAGAAGAGAAGCGAAAAGCAAAGGAGAAAAGGAAAGATACAAGCATCTGAATGCAGAGTTCCAAAGAATAGCAAGGAGAGATAAGAAAGCCTTCCTCAGCAATCAGTGCAAAGAAATAGAGGAAAACAATAGAATGGGAAAGACTAGAGATCTCTTCAAGAAAATTAGAGACACCAAGGGAACATTTCATGCAAAGATGGGCTCCATAAAGGACAGAAATGGTCTGGACCTAACAGAAGCAGAAGATATTAAGAAGAGGTGGCAAGAATACACGGAAGAACTGTACAAAAAAGATCTTCATGACCCAGATAATCATGGTGGTTTGATCACTAATCTAGAGCCAGACATCTTGGAATGTGAAGTCAAGTGGGCCTTAGAAAGCATCACTATGAACAAAGCTAGTGGAGATGATGGAATTCCAGTTGAGCTATTTCAAATCCTGAAAGATGATGCTGTGAAAGTGCTGCACTCAATATGCCAGCAAATTTGGAAAACTCAGCAGTGGCCACAGGACTGGAAAAGGTCAGTTTTCATTCCAATTCCAAAGAAAGGCAATGCCAAAGAATGCTCAAACTACCGCACAATTGCACTCATCTCACATGCTAGTAAAGTAATGCTCAAAATTCTCCAAGCCAGACTTCAGCAATACGTGAACCGTGAACTCCCTGATGTTCAAGCTGGTTTTAGAAAAGGCAGAGGAACCAGAGATCAAATTGCCAACATCCGCTGGATCATGGAAAAAGCAAGAGAGTTCCAGAAAAACATCTATTTCTGCTTTATTGACTATGCCAAAGCCTTTGACTGTGTGAATCACAATAAACTGTGGAAAATTCTGAAAGCGATAGGAATATCAGACCACCTGACCTGCCTCTTGAGAAACCTATATGCAAGTCAGGAAGCAACAGTTAGAACTGGACATGGAACAGACTGGTTCCAAATAGGAAAAGGAGTACGTCAAGGCTGTATATTGTCACCCTGCTTATTTAACTTATATGCAGAGTACATCATGAGAAATGCTGTGACAGAAGAAGCACAAGCTGGAATCAAGATTGCCAGGAGAAATATCAGTAACCTCAGATATGCAGATGACATCACCCTTATGGCAGAAAGTGAAGAGGAGCTAAAGAGCCTCTTGATGAAAGTGAAAGAGGGGAGTGAAATGGTTGGCTTAAAGCTCAACATTCAGAAAACTAAGATCATGGCATCTGGTCCCATCACTTCATGGAAAATAGATGGGGAAACAGTGTCAGACTTTACTTTTTTGGGCTCCAAAATCACTGCAGATGGTGATTGCAGCCATGCAATTAAAAGATGCTTACTCCTTGGAATGAAAGTTATGACCAACCTAGATAGCATATTCAAAAGCAGAGACATTACTTTGCCAACAAAGGTCAGTCTAGTCAAGGCTATGGTTTTTCCAGTAGTCATGTATAGATGTGCAAATGGGACTGTGAAGAAGGCTGAGCACCAAAGAATTGATGCTTTTGAACTGTGGTGTTGGAGAAGACTCTTGAGAGTCCCTTGGACTGCAAGGAAATCCAACTAGTCCATTCTGAAGGAGATCAGCTCTGGGATTTCTTTGGAAGGACTGATGCTAAAGCTGAAACTCCAGTACTTTGGCCACCTCATGCGAAGAGTTGACTCATTGGAAAAGACTCTGATGCTGGGAGGGATTGGGAGCAGGAGGAGAAGGGGACGACAGAGGATGAGATGGCTGGATGGCATCATGGACTCGATGGACATGAGTTCCAGTGAACTCCGGGAGTTGGTGATGGGCAGGAAGGCCTGCGTGCTGTGATTCATGGGGTTGCAAAGAGTCGGACGCGACTGAACTGAACTGAATCTAAATGGGCAACAGTGGAGGGTACATAGGCAGCCTATGGCAGAATTTCAGCATGGTGAGGAAAATATATTTAGTGAGCACTTAGTACCTGTTAGTCGCGTGGCTGAGTGCTTCCCATGCATTTCCTAATTTAATCCTAACAAGCCTGTGAGTGCTATGGCTTACTAGTGAGACAACAGAGGGACAGAAGATAAGCAGTCTACCTGACACCACGCTTTTAACTCTGTATTACCAGAGTGTAACGACTGGCTGCTGGGAATAGAAATGGCTTAGGTTCTGTTGATGAATGTGGGAAATAAATGGGATAAAAGTGTGTGAGCATACTATGCAGAAATGCAAGGAATTCAAAGTACCCTTGAGTGGGGAAAGAGATAGAGTAGAACGAAATCTCTGCCTTCTGTGAGTCCCTGTGAAGGGAGGGCTGGGGCCCTGCCTGAGAGTGTGGAATCTGAGGAAGCAATCCCTTAGGTACCGTTGATGGGCACCAAGTCTGACCTGACCAGTCTGCCTGCCCTACCATATAAGGGCTTCAGAAGTTGCCTCTCCCCACTGCTGTCCTCTGCAGTTCCCCCATCCTCTCACTCCCTGACTGTGAGAGAGCCCTGTGGAATGAAGCTTCACAAGTCACAATCTATACAGCCACCTGTCTTTTCCTTTCCTATCTTGTCTGTTGCCATAACTTCTCCTCTGGAGAAGTCAAGGTCTTTTTCCAGCCTAGAGGTAGAAAACCATGGCTTTCAGATTTCCCCAGCTATCTGTCCCTATGGTTCAGCAAGCATCTATGGGCAAAAATCTGCTTGTTGATTCTGGCAAGGGACCCAGAGTGCTGACCATCTTGGAGGCCTTCATGTCACAAGTGCCATAGTATCACAGAATATTCTGGAGGCCCACAGGCTGAGTGATGGGCAGCCCTTGGGAGACCATTGGTCAGCATAGTGGTAGCAATCAGGGGCAGCGTGCTATTCCTCTGCACAAGCAGAGGTTCTGGCTGAGGGTGGAGGCCTCTAATATACTGGCATGCCCCAGCTTTCTGAAGATATTGTCATGAATCACAACTATTCCTCCGCCCTTGCATGACCTCCCTCAGCACCTCTTTTCATGTTTTTGAGCTTCATGTTACCCTTAGCTAGGTCCATCCCAGGCAGACTCCCTGACATGTGTTGTGTACCCTTCTGTGCAAACTAATGAGCCAAACCTCAAAGAGCCTAACCAGTGAATGGCATATACTGGTAGCATGGGAAAGGGTAGATGGAAATGCTCCAACAACTCAGCAGAGGCAGTGATTCCTAGCAGCATGTAGGATCAGAATAGCTGCACCTTATAGTTAAGAAGAGCCCAGCTTGTAGTTTTCCAAGTTAGGGACAGGTCTGACACAAGTTAACTGCCTGTTAGGTCTCTGTTCCTGTGACAGTGCCAGGCGCCCCATCACCCAGTGCCCACAGTCCTTCTCAGAATGAAGCCCTGGTTGTCAGGGCAAACAGTGAACCAGCTCTGCTTTTGCTTCTGCAGTGGGAACCAGATCTCCCATCTGGGGAAAGCAGATGGTTCGCCTGTCCTCAGTCAGCTATGCTACTGGCTAGACGTCTAGCCTTTGATGCCATGGACATGAAAGACTTCAGATGTGGATTACCTGGCATCACTAGTGGCTGGATGTTCAATGCCTTTTCCTTTGTCTCCTCCCTGAGTTCTTGGCATTTTATCAGCTGAACCCTTAGAAACTTCACAAGGGTCCTGAGGTTCTCCAGGTTGGACCAGAGGCTCTTCATTAGGGATCTAACAATATTGTCACACTGGACCTAGGCTAATAAAATGACTTGTTTTCTAATAAGATAGACCACCCCCTACTCCGTCTTTTTTTGTAAATCACAATATTTTGAAACTGTTTTTGAAAGTGACTTGATTTGGGTTTTTATAATGCAACAAAGTATAGCATGAAAGAAAAAGGGCTCAGTATTCCCCTTACAGGTTACAACCTTCACAAACTGCTTGATTTGTTTTTGTGGAGGGTTTCACTGTCCTGTCTCATGGTATGTGCAGTCTTATGTATGACCCAGCTGTAGACTAGATACAGAAACTTGACCCAGAGTATCCACAGACATCTGTTGAACCATCCTCTAGAGAGAGGGGGAAGATGAGTTTTTGCCATGTGTGATATTGGTTTTTCTTCTAGATTTAAAAATAAAAACAGACAAAATGTGTAGTGCTTCAGGAGAATTTCAGCTAGTGATATTTTTTTCCTCACTGCTCTACAAATGTCTTTTCTAATTAACCTTTTTCAACATTAGAGCTCTAACAGATCTTAAACATTTGTTTTTTGTTTTTAGGTGATTGAAGTATATGACTTGACTAAAGTAAAGTTAAAATATTGGTAAGTTTTCTCCTGGTTTGTGTCCTAGGCTTGACACACATGGGCTTATTTCTATCCTCAACAGTTCTGGGATTACAGCCGGGTGCCATGATTCCCTCAGGCAGCCTCCAAGTCTACTCCGTTTCCTGGCGAAGAGAAGGAAAGCTCATTCAGAACACACTGTATGAAACACTTTCCATTTGGGTCAGTTTCCTTAATCCCACCACAAAGCAGGACCTCAGTCTGTGACTGTCCCCTGGGTCATAGCTGCCATTCCCTGCATAGCTTCTTTTGGCACCTATTTATGTTTTCATGACCAAGAAAGGTGAGACCAACCAGATATAGCTGACTCTGAGGCCTATGCTAAAGAGAATGCCAAAAAGATCACTATTTGTAGTGGGGGCGAGGTGGGGGGGTGTGGCAAAATCTGCTTTTTAGAATGAAAATGGGAATAGCCTGTATGGTGCACAAATATTTCAGCCTGCATATGGTAAGTCATTGTGCTGGCATCTAGAATATTCTGTTCAGTAAGCTTCCTTAACAAGCTTCCCTTTTTGAGGGTATCAAAGGGATCAGTTCCTGGGTTGTTTCAAGCAATATCTGCCAATAGAGAAGTAGATAAATCAGATGCATAATAGCACTGACCCCTGCAAATTCTGGTTATTCTTAGTCTTATTGGGGCCTTCCATACCTCAAGGTCTGGATTCTCTTTACCTTCTTAAGAATCACTGGTGGGTAAGCGAGGGGTCAAGAGTCAGGCTGCCCTGGGTTTGAGTTATGACTTCTTCATTTTCTTACTCTGCGAAATTGGGCAAGTCACTTAACCTCTTTGAGCTTGTTTTTTCATCAGAGAAGTGAAAGCATAAATCTGGCTGCTGAGTTAGGAAAACTACATGAGATAATGCTGATAAAGCATATAGCGCAGTGCCTGGTTAAAAACAGAGGTGCTCTAGATGCTAACTATTATATACAGACTAGATAAACAGCAAGGTCCTACCGTATAGATGGGAAACTATTTTCAATATCCTGTAATAAATCATAATGGAAAGAATGTGAAAAAGAATATATATATATAATCGAATCACTTGGCTGTATAGCAGAAATTAACACAATATTGTAAATCAACTGTACTTAATAACATTTTTAAAATGCAGAGGTGTTCCATAAGTGATACTCATTTTTTAAAAAAATATTCTTAAACCTTTAAGCATTCTCCTTAAAGTTAGAAATGACTTATCTTCGTGCTCATCATCTGAAATCACATGCTCCTCTTTGCTCCCAAGCCCACTCCCTCCCAGGTATTTTTCCTTTACTTGGGATCATTCCTCCCCATCCACTTACCCATTCACCCAGTTGATGAGTGCTGGGTTCTTCTGCTTGTTAGGAAAGCAAGCTGCCTTGCTTGGCTGTATCCTACATTTAAAATGTTCATCCCCTTTTTAAGAAAGTTCCTTTTCAAGACAAACTACTCATAAGCATTCTGGGAAAACACATTAACAATGTCTATTTCTAAGACTATTCCTTATCCAAGTCCAAATGCCACGGGACTGAGGCTGGATTTACTTCCTTCTGAATTGGGCTGGTCACCATAGATGTCTTGGGAGGTCCTAGAGGGCTAATTCTCTGTATCAGCCTCAGGAGAATTGACTATTTCTGACCTCATTAATTGTCTCTTATTTAAAAGTTTATAGTTAAACCTTTATTTTTATGTAATTATAGTCTCAACCCCCATGTATTTTAAGAGTAACTCTTCTAGCCACCATCTCTAATGACCTGTGAGTGCATCCTACAAGCCTGGTATTAAAAAGAATCTTTGTTTTTCAGTGGCGTGCATTTCAATTCTCAAGCCATAGCTCCCACCATTGAGCAGATTGACCAGTCTTTTGGTGCAACCCATCCTGGAGGTAAGCCCAGTCCATCTGATTCCTCTGGTCATCTGTAGCAGCCAACAGTAATAAATCTGGCAAGTGGTGCCATGTCAGCCCCAATCTCAAAGCTCCTATCGGATTTGGGGGCCGGCACTTGGGTGTGAAGGAAGGCTCTCCCCCATGGTTTGCAGCCTAGTAAGTCAGTTCAGAAATGAGACACAATGAAAGTGTGGCCAATCATTACTTCCTGTCAGGCTGGTTTGTGTTGACAGCTTCGGATGCCATTCAACCTTGTCATTTTCTTCTCCCCACTCCCACAGTGTACAACTCTGCTGAGCAGCTCTTCCACCTCAACTTCAGAGGATTGTCTTTCTCTTTTCAGCTAGATTCCTGGACCGAGGCTCCCAAGTATGAGGTTAGCCTTTTTCTTTCCCGATACTTATTGCCCAGTGCCCAGGTGACAGGGGGCAGAAGAACAGTACCATTGGCAGAGGCTAGATAGGTACCCTTCCTTTGGTTCCCTTAATCTCTGAGGTCTTCAGAGGCCCCTTGGAGGTACAGTGGGTGAAGCTGACAGAACAAAGCCCAGACTGGCATTCCCAGGAGGAGGGCGCTTCCAACTGAAGTGAGGTCGAGCTCGCTTTTCAGAGGGAAATCTATGTCGTGTGCTTTAAAACTCCAAATCACCACAGTTTTTCTCAATGACCTAGAATTTGCGAGAAGTCATCCTTCGACAGTGGCATCCTTAGTATTATGAAATTGATAGTTTTTTGTAAGTTTTACATTTTATTAAAGAAGGCATTTCGACATTTTCTCCCTGATGAAGGAAAGGAAAACTAATAAAATTAAAGATGAACTTGCATGGTTGAGTAAATTTATTGACCTGGACACAGATCAGACTGTGCTTTGACTTGTCCCGTTCTTTTTTTTTTTTTAATACCTTGATAAATAAAACGAGCAAATTTCAAAGTTTCTCAGAAACCATTCCACACTGCAGATAACAATACCCAGTGAGAAAATGGATACAGACAATAAGTACCAAATAAGGCAATACCAGTAGTACAGTTGTGTCTGAAACTGAGATATTTCTCTTCTAAATTCCTTACTTTTGTGACCTGGCCAGTTCTCGAAGACCATGAGTATTGGGAAAATGCCAGGACTACAGTGTGCTTTTAGTAAAACATTTATCCTGTGTTTGCAGCCCAATTTTGCCCATGGTCTGGCTTCTCTTCAGATACCCCACGGAGCAACTGTGAAACGAATGTATATCTACAGTGGGAACAGCCTACAGGATACCAAGTATGTGTGGGGGAGCACAGGCTTCATGCTAAGGCCATGGGTTCCCTGGGAGGGAGGACAAAGTCATTGCTCACTCTGTGCCTGCCCCCAGGGCTCCCGTGATGCCCCTGAGCTGTTTCCTGGGCAACGTGTATGCTGAGAGTGTGGATGTTCTCCGGGATGGAACTGGACCCTCAGGTTTACGACTCCGCCTCCTTGCTGCAGGTCAGTTCTTGGCTTTGGGGTGGTAGCCTTGTCGAGATGGTCTAAAATCCCATGTCCTTAGGGATAGCTGGTAGAAGACAAATGGTGCTGACATTTATGGTTAGAAGTTTTCATTTCTTTGTGAAGGAATAAGACATAGTTTTAGTTTGAGCAGCCCTTATAAATGACAGTAAAACTGATTCCCTTGACATGTACATCAGCCTCTGTGTACTTAGCTTTGCGGTGGTGCCCAGGTCCTAGAGGTGTATCTTACAGGCTCAGTGTTGCGTGTTCTCTCATTTTCCACCCTTCCTGCTCATTTTGCAGAGTAGACTGTCAAGAGGGACTTGCTGAATTCTGATTTGGCCATACCCTGCTCATTTTGCTGATTGCAAACAAAAAGAATTGCTGCCTTCAGTAGCCAATCTCTCTAGGATCCACACCTCATCCTGTGATTTTCTTGTGTGGACAGTCTCAGCTCCTTCGAACTTTGGATTGTGCTTAGGGGTACAGAGATCATCCAGTGTGGAGTTTGCCTCTGTAAAGATGACCTGGGAACTGTGAGCTCCATGATGGGGCCTATGCCTTCATGGAGCTCATAGTCTAGCCAGCTTTTGTTTGTAAGCTGGGGTCTTCCCTCAGTCTCTGGGGCATCAGTTCTCAACTGCTAAGAATCTGGCAAATAAATTGTAAACTCACACCCCTGAACAATTAGGCAGTTCAAAGACTCCAGGTTAGAAATTTCTTAAAATGTGGTTGTCTAGCCATGGCAGAACACCAGCTACTTAGAGGAGCATTGTGCTTGTGCTGTAGTTTTTGAAAGAATTGAGATGTGGCATTTCAAAAAAGAAATTGAGGTTGTCTCAGGAGGATTGCTGCTTGAAGCAGTGGGATAATCAAGGGTGGTGTAAGTACACCAGGTGACAGCAAGAGAAGCCTGTTGAGAGTAGGGGGTCTCAGCCAGTTCTGCCCACCACCTTGATAGGACAGTCCCAGCAGTCACATCACACTGCCTACAAGGTCAGTGGGGGAAGCACCTTAAGTCAAGACCTCACTGAGTTATTATCCCACTCAGTACTCACTGAGAATTCCTGTGGAGAGTGACTACAGTGATGCCATTCAACTGTCTTGATCCCCACAGTAATGATTCCCTCACTCAAGGGAATCAGAAACTAAAATAGTCTCTTTGAGAAACTAAGGGTACTTTTACTTGAGGAGACTTCAGATAGAGTGAGACAAGAGAGGAGACTCACCTGTGAACGGTGCCTCCCATACAGTCCTGTGTGGACATTCACAAGGATCTGGTACTTGCAGACTTTGGGCTAAGACCTCACTGAGTTATTATCCCACTCAGTACTCACTGAGAATTCCTGTGGAGAGTGACTACAGTGATGCCATTCAACTGTCTTGATCCCCACAGTAATGATTCCCTCACTCAAGGGAATCAGAAACTAAAATAGTCTCTTTGAGAAACTAAGGGTACTTTTACTTGAGGAGACTTCAGATAGAGTGAGACAAGAGAGGAGACTCACCTGTGAACGGTGCCTCCCATACAGTCCTGTGTGGACATTCACAAGGATCTGGTACTTGCAGACTTTGGGCACACAGTCTAGCTTGACAGGACTTTCAGTGGTTTCCATAGGTCATCCAGGCTTATCAGGATTTATCAGTTTAGTTCAGTTCAGTCGCTCAGTCGTGTCTGACTCTTTGCAACCCCATGAACCACAGCACACCAAGCCTCCCTGTCCATCACCAACTCCCGGAGTTCACCCAGACCCATGTTAATTGAGTCAGTGATGCCATCCAACCATCTCATCCTCAGTCGTCCCCTTCTCCTGCCCTCAATCTCTCCCAGCATCAGGGCCTTTTCAAATGAGTCAGCTCTTCGCATGAGGTGGCCAAAGTATTGGAGCTTCAGCTTCAGCATCTGTCCTTCCAAGGAATATTCAGGACTGATTTCCTTTAGGATGGACTGGTTGGATCTCCTGGCAGTCCAAGGGACTCTCAAGAGTCTTCTCCAACACCACTGTTCAAAAGCATCAATTCTTCGGTGCTCAGCCTTTTTCACAGTCCAACTCTCACATTGCTGAAGCCTGGCTTAGAGAATTTTGAGCATTACTTTGCTAATGTGTGAGATGAGTGCAGCTGAGCAGTAGTTTGAGCATTCTTTGGCATTGCCTTTTTTGGGATGGAAATGAAAACTGACCTTTTCCAGTCCTGTGGCCACTGCTGAGTTTTCCAAATTTGCTGGCATATTGAGTGCAGCACTTTCACAGCATTATCTTCCAGGATTTGAAATAACTCAACTGGAATTCCATCACCTCCCCTAGCTTTGTTCTTAATAATGCTTCCTAAGGCCTGCTTGACTTCACATTCCAGGATGTCTGGCTCTAGGTGAGTGATCACACTATCATGATTATCTGGGTTGTGAAGATCTTTTTTGTACAGTTCTTCTGTGTATTCTTGCCACCTCGTCTTAATATCCTCTGCTTCTGTTAGATCCCTACCGTTTCTGTCCTTTATCTAGCCCATCTTTGCATGAAATGTTCCCTTGGTATCTCTAATTTCTTGAAGAGATCTCTAGTCTTTCCCATTCTGTTGTTTTCCTCTATTTCTTTGCATTGATTGCTGAGGAAGGCTTTCTTATTTCTCCTTGCTATTCTTTGGAACTCTGCATTCAGATGCTTGTATCTTTCCTTTTCTCCTTTGCTTTTTGCTTCCCTTCTTTTCACAGCTATTTGTAAGGCCTCCCCAGACAGCCATTTTGCTTTTTTGCATTTCTTTTTCATAGGGATGATCTTGATTCATGTCTCCTGTACAATGTCATGAACCTCCGTCCATAGTTCATCAGGCACTGTCTGTCAGATCTAGTCCCTTAAATCTATTTCTCACTTCCACTGTATAATCATAAGGGATTTGATTTAGGTCGTACGTGAATGGTCTAGTGGTTTTCTCCACTTTCTTCAATTTCAGTCTGAATTTGGCAATAAGGAGCTCACGATCTGAGCCACAGTCAGCTCCCAGTCTTGTTTTTGCTGACTGTATAGAGCTTCTCCATCTTTGGCTGCAAAGAATATAATCAGTCTGATTTCAGTGTTGACCATCTGGTTATGTCCATGTGTAGAGTCTTCTCTTGTGTTGTTGGAAGAGGGTGTTTGCTATGACCAGTGCATTCTCTTGGCAGAACTCTATTAGCCTTTGCCCGCTTCATTCTGTATTCCAAGGCCAAATTTGCCTGTTACTCCAGGTGTTTCTTGACTTCCTACTTTTGCATTCCAGTCCCCTATAATGAAAAGGACATCTTTTTTGGGTGTTAGTTCTTGTAGGTCTTCATAGAACTGTTCACCTTCTTCGACGTTACTGCGCGGGGACATAGACTTGGATTACTTTGTTGACCATGATGGCTACGCCATTTCTTCTAAGGGATTCCTGCCCACAGTATTAGATATGATGGTCATCTGAATTAAATTCACCCATTCCAGTCCATCTTAGTTCACTGATTCCTAGACTGTTGTTGTTATCTCTTGCCATCTCCTGTTTACAGGATTTATACACAGAAGTTAATATGAACTATGCTTTTTTCCCCTGATTTACACACAGCTTTGTCTGTGTATGTGAGGAGTGGGATTTGAAACAGCTTTTATTGTACAAGAAAGAGCTTTGTCAGCTGTAAAGCCCTATGCAGAGTAAGGTGATAGAGGTGATTATCACGGTACCAGAAATTATTCCTCCTCAGATTCTTAGCTTCCTTTTATAATTTTACGTAAAACACTCTGTCTTCCCATCCACAGAATGAGGGAAATTTTACTGTTGGTATGTTCGTTGCTATTCCACAACCACTTCTCTGTGTGTGTGTGTATTTAACTAGAATCATTTTTAAAATGTATTAGACAAAGTCAGAGTTTAAAGATTGTTCCCAGAGAAGAAACCTTTGGCAAATCAGGTTTTCCATTTTCACCCACTTTCCTGGTTTGTCTCTTTTTGAGTGTTAGTGTTTGTAGAGTTAGAGAGTAAGTTAATGGGTGCTTAGCTCTTGGCTCTTTTATAGAGTGATCTTCTGGTCCAGTCTCAGGTTGGGGGTTACCATTGAGAAGTACTTGTTATCGTAAATCGTCTGTCTTGTTGGGAACCGGAAAGTGGCAGGAGATAATGGGACCCATTTGTATATTTCCATAGCACCTGTGCTGCTGTTTGTTGTACCACAGTTGTGTGATGGTCTGATTAGATCTTTACACCGTGAGCTCCAACGTGGGCGGAGACTGCACCTGTTTTTCTCACCGTTGCTCCCTTAGCATCTAGCAGAGTGTCTGTCCTAGCCCAGGGTGTCAATGACTAAATATTTGGTGAGTCATTGAGTGACATTTCCAGAGCTCCATGTTACTTTGGTGGGATTGAGTGAGTCTCTGGCATTATTTTGAGTAGATAGTGATCTCCTGTAGCATCTCAAGTCCTGGTGACCTGGTATTTCTGTTTACATGCGGTCTTGCCCCTCAGCCAAACCTGATAATGCAGCATGCAGCCACTGGCCTCTCTGGGGCTCCAGACCTTGGGCTGCAGGGCTCCAGGCCCTGACTGGGAACCTCACCACCTCTACTTGTTCTCTGCAGGTTGTGGACCTGGCCTGCTAGCAGATGCCAAGATGCGGGTATTTGAACGCTCAGTGTATTTTGGTGATTCCTGTCAAGATGTTCTTAGCATGCTTGGCTCTCCACATAAGGTCTTCTACAAGTCAGAAGATAAGGTAGAGGAAATGTGTTTATAAAGTGAATAGGTGATCTCACTCTTTTTATTTAATCAACTTGAAGTTAATAATGAATAAATATAAACTGCTATTTTCCCATAGAACCTGTTCTATTAAAGCTAATGGAAAAAAAGTAAAAGACTGATGGAGAAGTAAATTGAAAGCTGTCTTCTGACCCCTGTTGGTCAGATTGTCCTGCCTTTCCTTGGAGACCAGGGCCCAATCTATAGTCAACCGAAGCTATCTGGGTTGTTCAGCACCAGCATCAGGGACTCTCATACTCTTGTTTACCCAACAGATGAATGTCATACAAAAAACACAACTTGTAGACTCATTTCATCCAAGAACTGTATTAACAGATTGGATTTTAATTCATTATTATTTTTCCCCAACAGATGAAGATTCATTCTCCTTCTCCTCATAAGCAAGTTCCATCCAAGTGCAATGACTACTTTTTTAACTATTTCACTCTCGGAGTGGTAAGCTGTGATTCCTTAGAGAAGTGTTCATTTCCCTGGGGGTGTACGGTACCCTAGGCAGGCCTTTGTGTACACTTGCAGCTTTAACTGTGCTGGCCCGTGGAAGCCAGAAGGATCTGGCAGGTTCTGTCTTTCAAAACAACCAGGTTCCCTGAGCTCCTTGACAGTCAGAGGAGCCCTGAATCTTCTCATTAGCTTTTAAGGCAAAATCTGTGCTCAGTTACATTTTTAATCTGCTGCTTTTTGTCAAGGAAGATCTCCCTGACCATGTTTGAGTTCCCAAGCAGTGGGAGCTGTAGCCCTCTGCCTGTGGGGCCTATTGGTACAAGGTTTGGAATGAGGAGGCCTGAAGATGGTTGGGTGTGTGTCGTCATCCCATCGTGCTAGGCCTCAGCTGTCCCCTTGGTTGTTGTTTGGGTCAGAGCTGTTCCCAAGGGCATCCTCATTGTGGAGTGAGTGTCTTCGAGTAGGACATGCCCTCGAAAGCCCCCTGCCCGCCTCAGTAACTTTACCCACTTTAGCATCCTTGTTTTCTATCCCAGGACATTCTCTTTGATGCGAATACACACAAAGTGAAGAAGTTTGTCCTACATACCAATTACCCTGGACATTATAATTTTAATATGTGAGTATACCCGCACCTGCCCCTCGAGGAGGGAGAGCTTGGGCCTTGGATGTTTGCTAATTCATGAAAAGTAAACAATTTTGTGAGTGTTTTCTGTTCCTGGTGCAGTGTCCATTACCTTATATCTCTCCGTTTATACCCATTTTACAAATAGAGAAGTGGATTCAGAAAGCTTGGCCTCTTATCTGAGATGATAGGGTCTTCAGAGCCCCCCAGCTATGCCCTTTCTAGTTTGACTCTAAGGCCCAAATCTGGCCTCTCCAGGGCTTTGAGCAGGTGTGTGCTTGATCCTGTTCTTCCTGGGATGCAGAGTTGAGATGTGGGGGTGGTCAGGTCTCCCAGGGGGTCCCACCTTTACCCGTCTCCCTTCTCTCTAGTTATCACCGCTGTGAGTTCAAGATCCCCCTAACCGTAAAGAGAGGTGATAGTCAGTGTTCTCAGGGTAAGGAAAGGGTTTTAGAGTCAGTCTCTCATGCTTTGAAGAGATGATGATCCAAGCAGAGAGGGTGGCAGTGGTTGGATGTGTGGACTCTTTGCCCACCTGCTTCTCAGAGCCTCAGCTCCTCTGGGTTGGGCTCTTGGTTCTGGGCACCATATGGTTCTTGGTCTGTAGTCTCCTGGAAGCCCTTAAGGTCTTATCCTGTGCCTGTGGGATTATTGGTTTCCAAACTTCAATCCCAGTGTATGGTGCGGCAGGGGTTGGGGTCGCAGGTGGGCTGAGCCATCTGCCTGAGCAGATGTGGAACTGAATCCAGGCCAGGCCAGCTACCAACCATGCTGTGTTCTCTTTCCAGAAAACACAGAGGGTCAGACAGAAACATGCACAACCTACAGCAAGGTGAGCTCCTACTTTTCCCACCTGACAGTCTGAAAATGAGGAGGGCATGAACCTGCCAACAGTCCGGGTGCCTGTGTCCTTTGGGCCAGCCATTGGTCACAGTGCGGTCAGGTCCCTACTAATCCCCTGTCACCCTCATCCCTCTTGTAGTGGGACAACATCCAGGAGCTCCTGGGACACCCTGTGGAGAAGCCTGTAGTCCTGCACAGGTGAGTGGGGGTTGCTTTCTGATCACCACACCTAGCTCCTCACTGCCCAGAAGGACCAGGAACCCTAGCAGTGGGTATGGCTTAAAACCAGCAGGAATTTCTGATGTTGCCACACACTTCCTGCCTAAGCCCTGTGAGTTACAACTCAGCCAACAGTTCTGCACATTTATTTGCAACCAGAGGGGCTGCCCCTGGGATAGCTGCCCCCTCTCCTTCCTACCTCCAGTTGCTCAGAGAGGGAGGCAGTTTGACTAGCTGTCCCCATCACACCTGCTACCTGCTTTAGTTCACTGTCCAGTACCTGGTTTGCCCTGCGGTCTGAGGTGCCCTCTCCCTCCTGACTTTGTACACTCCAGTCCAATTGCATAATACCCTTCTGTGCCAGCTGGACTGCATAGGATTGGTGCTTGAGTGAGATCAGTCACTGTGCCCCGGACCTCAAGAGCCCATGTGGGAAACGCACTCAGAGCCCTGAGGGACCACTGGCTAACAGCCCCTACCCTAAAAGGAACTGGATGACCCAGCTGGCCTAGGTCTCTGTCTGCCCTTCTAATTCTGGCTTCCCTGGCCTCAGGTCTTCATCCCCAAACAACACCAACCCTTTTGGCTCCACATTCTGCTTTGGTCTTCAGCGGATGATCTTTGAGGTAAGCCCTGGGGGTTTGAGTGGCTGGTGATCATGGCAAGAACAGGCAAGTGATGGGGGAGAGAGATTAGGGAGAGCCTGAAGGCCCTGCTGGGCAGGCTCATCCAACAAGATGAGGGGAAACGGGGAGCCCACATTTATATTTGAAAACATGAGTACAGTAGCACAGGGAACTGCAGGGCAAGTGGGGCTCTCTCCGGGGGCATTCAGTTCAGTTCAGTTCAGTCGCTCAGTCGTGTCCAGCTCTTTGCGACCCCATGAATCGCAGCACACCAGGCCTCCCTGTCCATCACCAACTCCTGGAGTTCAGTCAGACTCATGTCCATCGAGTCAGTGATGCCATCCAGCCATCTCATCCTCTGTCGTCCCCTTCTCCTCCTGCCCCCAATCCCTCCCAGCATCAAAGTCTTTTCCAATGAGTCAACTCTTCGCATGAGGTGGCCAAAGTACTGGAGTATGGGGGCTCTTTAAATGCCATATGAATGAATGTGCAGTGGGACGAGTGGCTCTTGAGGCTCCACTGGCTGGGAGAATAGTGGGCTGCCCCTGCTTTCCCATCTGGTTGCCATACCTTCAGGAGACCCCTAGCAGTTCTAGAAGGGCTGGACAGATGGGTATGGTGAAGTTTGTTAGGGTTATGGTTTAGGGTTAGGGTTAGGAACAGGTAGACACAGGGCAGAGATGACCCTTAGCACGAGCCTGGGGGTGTTAAGGGGTCAGTCCAGCCCCATGTGCAAGTGTGTTGCACACAGGTGCTGCCTCAACTGCCTTCTCTTCGTCACAGCCCAGGACTGATCCCACTGGGGGTTTGTGGGAGTTTTGCTGTGCTTACATCCCTTCAACTCCTCCCCCTCAACTCACTGTCCTCTTCTTACGCCAGGTCATGCAGAACAACCACATTGCCTCGGTGACCCTTTATGGCCCCCCCAGACCTGGTGCCCACCTGAGAACCATGGAGCTCCCCTAGGAACGTCATGACCCTTGCCCCTCTGCCCCGTGGAACTGTGCATTGCATCCTGTTCAGTGGGCCACCCCGTGGGTTTTCTTGGACATCTTGCCAGTGTGGAAGGGCTGTTGTGGTATTTTGAGGTGGGGCTCGGGCTGGGCACTCTGCCATGGGGTGAGAGGCCCAGATATTCCTCAGTCCGTTCTCAGCCTGCTGGTGCCAACAGGGGACACAGACTGCAAAGAGAAGCACAAACTCTGAGCCTTGATACCTGGAGCCAGGAGCTCTCAACTAACATGTAAGGAGACAGGGTTCTGTCTCCCTGTCCCACACACATTGGGAAAACTTGGGACTTTTCTATGGCTGAGAACACAGGCACCCAGACAAGGACACGGTCCTGCCTTTGGCCCAGCATTGCCACGTGGCCTTTAAGGCAAGCAGGCAGCCTGTCCGTAGCACTCGGTTGCGACTTTTGCACTACACCCACTTGAGTTACTTGATGAGCTGGCTGTGGCCAAGGTGGCCCACCTGCCCTGCCCTGTTTCTTTCTTGCACGCGCTCCCTGCCAGGCCCAGTAGGCACACCCAAGTGGTTGAAACACAACTTTCCACCATCAAGGTATGTGCCCAGGCCTGGCTCCACCTGTCTTGGAGCAAGCCTTCAAGGTCACCTGTTCCCCTGCTTTGCCCCAACATTGCTGGTGGGGCTGCATGTCTCCATTCTGTTTGCCTCTTTTATTTAATGCCAAAGTTTTAGCCAAAGACATCTTCCTCCTTTTTTGTGTTTCAGCATTCTGTTCTGCACTGTGGGCTTGGCTCTCCTGCCCTGACTCTGGGCAGTGTCCCCTGGCCGGTCCTTTCACACGGCTCAAGGCCTCTGGGGCTCATGGAGGGCTGGGCTGCTCCCTCTTCGTGGGACTTGCTAAGGAAAGAAGCATATGTGCTTTAAAAATATTAATCCTTTTGAAAAGAATTGAGAAGAGAAATGTATAATTTTATCCCATTTTTAATATTTTGGTCTAGCAACTTGTGATACATAGATGACAATTTTGTGAGGTTTTTCAAATGTGTGTACATATTTTTGTAAATATGACTCTTTTGTAATTAATTCATGTACAGCCTCATCCTGTATAGTTTAACAATGAATGTGCGGGGGACCAGCCCCTGGCTCTTGTGTGACGTTCCCATGACTTTGTGACTGATTAGTGTCTTCCCGTGTGGATGGTGGCCTGGCCAGAGACCCCCCACACATCCCACTGTGGGGCAGCCAGGACTCTTCCCATCCTCCTAGAATGGGGGAATCTTCCTCATGCCCTACCCATACCCCTCCTCCAATAAAGACCTGTGCCCTCAGCAACAGCTACCCATGTGCTGATGCTGGGATATTTGTACTAAAATAAGCCTGGAGGCATTGGTGTTTGTTTGTTTGTTTTTGAGAAAGGGGGTAGTTGAAGAAGATGGAGAATTTTACAGCTGAAATCATCTTAGAAGAGGTTCCTTGGCTTCTCTGAAGGGGGGCAGCACAGACTCCAGTGGGAGACTTGCATAGTTGCATGGGTGTAGGTTCTCCCGTGGGTAGCTGGAGGTGGGGGGAGACTTCAGGTAGGACATTGTGCCCAGTCTGTGTGCCTCTATCCCAGGTGTTCCACCTAGTCCAGGGCTCAGGAGGGGCTGGCCCCAGGAAAGCAGATCTAAAGACCTAGACGGGGCTAAGACCAATTTGCAAACTAGAGGGGCAGATAGGAAGCAAAACGCCTACTTTCAGATTGAGTTGTGGCAGAATGGCTGCTGGTTCCATGAGGACTGAGGCCAGGCCCTTTACCCCTCGCTGTGGGGTCCAGCCTTGAGAAAGACCTGCATTTATTGGTATCACTCAGGGGTTCTGAACTAAGGAGCATGGTCAGACTTCATGAGCTTCTGCCGCCACCCCTCCCCCGATACATACACTCACTCATCCCTGCTAGGAGGACCAAGCATATTCACCTGCTTGGCAAAGAGCCTGGTTCTTCACCACCTCAGCCCTGGCTATCTCAAAAGTGCCACCATTAGATTGGTTCCAGATCACGGCCCAGTAGAGAGGGTCAGCAGGAGCCAAGCTCAGTCTTCATTCCCTGGGCCTTCTGAAGGCAGACACCTGGATACCCCTTTAGGGGAAGAACCACATACACAGCACTAGCCCACCTGGGAAACCTACCCTTCAAGCTACCTCCCACTTATATCCTGGGTCTGAATGAGGGGGGCTTAGAGCTGTAATAGGAGGCTAGGGGCCCCACTGGAAAGGGCCAGCAGGAACAGGCCATGGACGCGCACAGTCTTGCCCGTTCGGCCTGTGCAGCAGGTGCCACATAAGCCAGATGTCAGCAGCTGAGAGCCCGTGCACTACAACCAGCTCGCGATAAAAGCAGGGGTCGAAGGTGTGGAGGTGCGGTGCGGCTGAAGGTCGAGGGATGCCAAAAGTGCGGAAAGCAGGATGAGGTTCAGGCGTGAGGCGCAGGCGCTGTAGACACATGCCCAGAAAGACGTCGTCGATGGGGAAAAGCTCAACCTGCGCGCAGGCACCGGCCAGGCGGCGCAGCGTGGCTCCCGAGAGCACAAAGCCGCCGCCACCTGCGTAGGCCGGGTAGGCCGGCAGGCCGTACACAGCCTCTGGGATGTAGTACTTGCTGGCCCGCACGCGGATTGGCCGCGCCTGCACGATCACGTCACCTGCAAGCAGGTCCTGCTCCGGATCCCTCGGCGCCAGGAACTCCAGCAGGTTTCCCACGTGCACGAACACGTCGGCGTCGCCTTTAAAAACGAAGCGCACGTCGGGGCAGTAGGCGGAGGCCCAGGCCAGAAAGTGGATCTCCTTGAGCGTTAAGTTGAAGAAAGTGTCGTCGAAGGCCCACAGCAGGATGTCC
>SJXQ01009748.1:336907-350223 GCA_006408695.1 Aepyceros melampus
TCGCCCCTCCCCAAGCTTCATTCTCCTGGGGCTCCTGCCTTTCCTTATCTCCGGGAGTCTCACCTATGGGCTGACCCTGGAACAAAAAAGTCTGGCCAGGCAGCGGTGGTGGCGGTTTTTCCTCCGGCGGAGAAGGTGCCAGAGACTTCGAGGGGGCTGGAGTGCCTTGCACGTCGCTCCCTTGGCCCGCCGCCGCGCCGCACGTCAGATTCCTGAGCGCATCCTCCAACTCGGTGAGTTCCTCATCCCGGAGCCGGTCAGGCTAAAGAGGAGAGTGCGGCGTCGGTGGAGGTCTCCGCAGCGAATTCCCACCCTACCCCACACTGGCCCCAGCCCGGCCGCACCTTCTGGGCGCATATGCAGTTCAAACAGCGCTCCTCGTCGGTCAGCAAGGCATCCAGCTGCTCGGCGCCAGCGCGCAGCTCCAGTTGCAACGGCACCGAGTTAAGGGCCAGTGCCCGAGCCAGGCACCCTTGCAGCGTGGCTCGCAGCGCCCCCTCGCGGTAGGCGCGGAGGAAGCGGCTGCACGCCAGGCGCCCGCTGAAACGCAGTTGCACGATCAGCTGCGGGTCGCTGCGGTGGATCTTGAGCATCTGCAGCACGTCGGGGCTCCCGCCACTCTCTGCGGAGGCGGGCGGTCAGGCGCTATGCGGTCCCCATGCGGGGCCACGCTCCATGAGACCGGAGAAGGAACGAAGCCTGAGATGAGACGCCAGCCCCATCCCCAGACACCTAGGGGCACGGGTATACCCAAGAGCTTCCGGCTGGGAAGCAGAATGATGAGGCAAACAGCAACAACCCAGAATAAAGGCCAGGACCTATCACAGGGATCACCCTGAGACGGAGTGGGTGCCACTCTTGCTGCATCCCTGAAACCTCAAATGAGGGTTGGCAAAAGGGACATGGAAGAGACTGCAGCGTAGAAAGGGGCGTTTGCCCCGGGCAGCCAAGACCTCTGGGTAGGCAGCTGGCCATGCAGTGGGCGGGAGGTTTCAGGTCTTCCGCCTCCTAGTACTGCTTCCCCCCTCCCAAGGAGAGGGGCTCTCGCTGTTTGAGGCTGGGGCCAGATCCCCCAACCTCCTGTGGCCTCTGCCCTGAGATCGGAAAAGTAGGCTGGAAAGGGAGGTACTGGGGAAGGGTCTTGGGTAAGGAGTGCTGCAGTGAAAGAGGAAAAGAAGAGAGAGTGTAAGATTAGTAGAAAGCAGTGAGCAAGCAGCCTGATCTAGGGGAGTGGTGCATGGAGTAGGGGGATATTTAGTGCACACATAGGTAGACCACACACAGACACAGGGACACAAGTCTATACCGAAGGGCACTTATGCTACCAGAGAAGAAAGACTCTACATAACCAGGCATCCTCCTGTCATCCCCAAGGAATCTTTTCCTCAAAGCAGTGATTAAGCACAAGCCCACAGAGTTGAAGAGGTGGGGGTGGGTCTCAGTCCCTGGCCCCGCCCACAAAAGCCCCAGGCCACCCTTTCTTCCCCAACTGCCTGCCCAGCCACACACCTGCCAGGGCAGTCCGGAGAGCCCTGTACATTCCCACTTTCTGCTGCTGGTGAGCATAGGCATCGGACAAGACCACTTTGTCCAGCGAGGACTCCACAAACAGGTATGCGCTGCCCACCCACTCCTCAAGCCCATTTGGCCCAGCCGCCATCTTGCCTCCTGGGGACAGAGATAGGCATTCAGATCACCCCCGGCCCAGCCCTGGAGACAGCTTTCCAGTCCCACGTAGCCCAGCTGTCCCCACCCAGCTGGCACATTTGTGAAGGTAAGTTCATAATCCCCTAGGCAGCTCCTTTTGCTTCTGGTCCCAGCTCAGCTCAGAGCTGTAGTCAGGACTGTCCCTCCACCGGCTTCTCTGAGAAAGAGCCCAGGGTCACAGGGGTGAGAGAGGGGAGGGACAATGTTGCAGTGAAAGGAAAGAAGTTCTGCCTCCCTCCTCAGGGCAGGGTGTCTCTCTCTTCAAAGCTGACTGGAGACACCCTCCTCCTGGATGATGGGGCCTACGCCCCACAGCACAAGCAGACTCATGTCCTGGTATGCCCTCAGTTCAAATTTGAGGATCCCCCAGGAGAAGGCAATGGCAACCCACTCCAGTACTCTTACCTGGAAACTCCCATGGACGGAGGAGCCTGGAAGGCTGCAGTCCACGGGTTCGTGAAGAGTCTGATACAACTGACTTCACTTTCACTTTTCACTTTCATGCATTGGAAAAGGAAATGACAACCCACTCCAGTGTTCTTGCCTGGAGAATCCCAGGGATAGGGGAGCCTGGTAGGCTGCTATCTATGGGGTTTCACAGTCGGACACAACTGTGATGCAGCAGCGGCAGCAGGGATCCCAGAGCCCCCCACTTAGGTTTCTTCTCAGGCATTCCTGCTGTACCTCCTGGTTTCACTTCAAAGGACACCTGTAGTTTGCACCTCCCCAGATTCTCTACTCCAGTCCTGACTGACCTCTGGGGACTTCCCTCTACCCTTTTCTCAATCCACAGGCCTGTTGGAAGGACCAACCTTGCTCCTGACATCCAGCCTAGCCAATCTGCATCTTCCATTCACCTTCCTGAAATGGTTTGTTCTGAGTTGGGCATAGCATTCATATTGAACCTATCAGAATCAACCTGCAATTTGGGCTTCCCTGTTGGCTCAGTCAGTGAAGTGTCTGCCTTCAATGCAGGAGACCTGGGTTCATTCTCTGAGTTGGGAAGATCCCCTGGAGAAGAATATGGCAACCCACTCCAGTATTCATGCCTGGAGAATCCCATGGAAGGAGCCTGGTAGCTATAGTCTATGGACTGTCAGATATGACTTAGCAACTAAACCAATAGGAAAGAGGAACAAGTTTCCCTTTCCTATCTTGAAGCTGAGCTAGAAGGAAGGGTAGGTCTTTGCTGTTCTCAGCCTGACTGAGAATGAAACTGGCATAGAAAGCTACAGAGCCAAGAGATGAAGAAGTGTACCCCTAACCACACCATGTCCCTGGCTCTAGCTGCATCTTGGACTTTTCTGTTATGTGAATTAAATCATTCCCTTTTAGTCTCAAGTCTTTTAGTCTATTGTCTGATGCCATTCAAGTTGTTCTGATACAGGACCTTCTCTGTCCAAACACAGTCAGGGCCCTTGGCACTAGCATCTCCTCTAATCTATCTTCAACAAAATCCTAGCTCTAGACCAAGGAGCAAAATTCTCAGTCAGGGAACCATGGCACTGGCCTGTCAGTGGCCTCCCAGCTACAGCACTATGAGCAACAGGTGGAGAACTGCCCTGCCTCTTCCTTCAGACCTTAACTGAGGCAACATTATACCCTTTTCCTAGAAAAATGAGTTCAAGGGAATTCCCTGGTGGTCCAGTGGTTAGGACTTGGTGCTTTCACTGCCAAGGGCCTGGGTTCAATCCTTGGGTCAGGGAACTAAGATCCCTCGAGCTGTGAGGTACAGCTGGCAAATTTAAAAAATAGTAATAAAGGAAAAGAGAAATGGCACCCTCCACTTTCACCCAGACCTGGCAGGAAGAATGATACCTGATAACCCTACCCTGAGTTTGAGCACAGGGAACATATCTTTTGACCAGCTCCCCCCATAATCTTTTGGTAGAAAACTTACTAATACTTGTGTGTTTATCCAAAACAATAGAAATTAACAAAAAAAATTAGCATTGTTTATTTGTCTTGGGGAAGGGGGAGATTGGGGTGGTTTTTATTTTCATTTAAATATTCTATTTTATGTGAAATAGAAACATTTCTTTTGTATTAAAAGGCATATTTTTCTTAAAAAACAAAACAAAAACAGGGTAGATGACAAGTGGGACCAAGAACAGTAGGGAGACAAGTGGGAAGTCCTGGGGTATCGGCCCAGAGTGGAGAAATGGGAACCTGGCCCCGAAACATTTCCTCTTTCACATCTTCTTAGCCCCCTGACTGGAGGGTGCTGACCCCATAGGGTGGGTAAGTAAGGGCAGGACCAGACAGTCCTCTGCCCAACTGGCCAGCCTGCAGGACACTGCAAAGCAAGAGGAGGGGGAATCTCTGTCATACTCTCTAGGACTGTAACGGGAGAAGTCAAACAGCCTGATAACTGTTGAGAAATGGCAGAGGTGGGGCGGGGTGAGGGGCGGCCTTGGCTCGCTAAGCCCCCTTGAGAACTGTGTCCCTTCACAGAAGCCCCTCCTCGGGAAGCCCCGCGCCCCACCCACCTGGAGTCCGCCTCTCTACCAGCGGGGCTCCCTGGGGTCCTGGGAACCCTTAGTTGGGCTGAGATCGTAAGGGACACGTGGGTACCGACTCAGGAAAATATGTCCCTGCCATCGGTAGCCAGCCGGCGCAGCGCTCCATTAACACTGACAGAGGATGAGATGGTTGGATGGCATCACTGACTCAGTGGACATGAGTTTGAGCAAACTCTGAGAGATGGTTAAGGACAGGGAAGCCTGGCGTGCTGCAGTCCAAGGGGTCGCAAAGAGCTGGACACGACTTAGCGACTGAACAATAACAGTCCTGAGTAGTTCCACTTCTGGCCGGCTAGGCGGTGACGACTTGCAGGCGTGGCCTCTCAAGGACTGAAAAGCTGCTAGTCCCAGCATCTACTCAAGCAGAGCCTCTCAGAGCTCTAGAGGGGAGCTCCCCGGCCTCCCACTAGCCCACCCTCCTGCTGGAGTTTCGCGCTTGCTACTGGCTCTAACCGGCAAGGGGTTTCTCTCGAATGTCTGTTCAGAACCAGCACCACCCCGTACTCTCACCCACAGGGCCCTGCCGTCCCTTGAAAACCCCTATGGGACAAGGCACTCGCAGGGGTCAGCGTCGGTACCCTCGCTCCAGCCTCCCACGGAAACAGCCCAATAGGCCACCACCACCACCACCTGACCCGAGCAGCCGCGGGTGACAACCGCACCGCGCCTGTGCTCCTGAGCCAGGATCCGCCTCGGCTCCTGCCGGCAACGGAAAGCCCACCCACCCTCTGCACTAACCTGGCCGCCTGGGCCCGGCCTGGATTCCCACGCCCGCCGGCTTCCACTGGACTCGCGCTGCTTCCGGGTGTGCGCGGAGCGCAGGGGCGGCACCCCAGTCCGAGCCGCCCCGTCCGTCCCGGCGTCCCGCCCCCCGGGTTCCCCGCGGTTCCTTCCCGCCACCGTCCTCTGCGCCAGTCCCCAGCCTCTGGGCAAAGCCCACCCGATCCGCTGTGCAGGTAAGACATTGGCGCCTGAGGTCAAACAGCAGGCGAAACTGCCCGCGGCAAGGGATTTCGAGGACTTGCAGTTCTTACGAGGCCGGAGGGCCCCAGGGTGAGAGCTGATCCTCTTCCTCCAGCGGGTAAGGATGGAGCAACGAGGGGACGTCCCCTTCTGGGTGGTCGAGCTCCTCTGATTCTACCTGACACTCTGAACTGGGTGCCAAGTTCAAGCGTGGCGGGGAGTATCAGAAACTCCCGGGTACTCGAGACACAAATTCCAGCAGGGACAGTTAGCCTAGAAAATATGGGAAAATAGAAAATTGGCCAGTGGCGTCAAACGTTCTGTACGAAAACCTTTAAGCACCTTAAACTAAAATTGGCAACTTCAAAAAGGACGCACAGTCTTCCAACAAAGGCCGCGCTCTGATGTGGGTCTGCGGAATTCCAGTTGAGCCTAAACCTCCTGGGCTGCTCGAGGCTCAGCATCAGAATCTGAATCCAGAGTCCCTCAGGCCCCCACAACTCCAAGATTTTCTCCGCCTCGCTGACCTCTCATTGTAAGAACACAAGTTATCTTCCCCAGTGAAGTGGAGGAAGGAGCCTCCCTTCTCCTTGCGTATTCAGCTACGCCCCACCCACACTTCTGCTTCCTGATTGGCTCCTGGACCCTGCCAATTAAAAGTTTTCCTTAATGTTCCCGCCCTATTAACCCTGCCGTCACTCTCTAGTGACGGGTGGGGCTAGGACCGGGTTTCTCAACTTGGGACCTGTGGCATACACCTGCACTTGTTGAAATTCATATTCCTGGGCCCTAATGTTTGAGGAGAGCTTGATTTAGTAGGTGGGGCCATGAAATCTGTAGTGTGAACAAATGTCTGGGTGATTCTGGTGCCCAGCGCCCTATTAGAAGCCATTTCAATGGCCCTTGGTGTTGGGCTCCATCGTTCCCTAAGTACTCAGTGTCTAAGTTGGGAGGCAAGCAGTTCAGAGACTCTATAAGACTAGTCCGGGCTCTCTGGCCGCCGTGATGGTGCGTTAGAGGGAGACTGGCGCGAGGGGTTGGGGAAGACGTGGTGGTCTGGAGTCAGGGCCTGGGCAATGGCCCTCCAACTTCCTCAGAGAAGACTGGTTACTAGGAGAAAGATCTGACAGCATCGTCCCAAATCTGGGTATTTGGTTTTATCAGCCTGGTGCATGGGTCGTGGTTGAGTTCCTTCTAATAGAGTATTATAAAACGTGGATTTGTTCAGCAAGTGAGAACATAGTTTAAAGGAAGAATCAGAAATGCTCGGCATCCCAGGCAGATTTCATGGGTCTGAGATCTGTGTACAGAGTCCCAGGCTTGGTTTAATAGCTTGGTTACATCTCTGCTGTCACAGTCTTGAAGTCCTCGATAATATTTTAAACAGAGAGACCCATATTTTCATTTTGCACTGGGCTCTGCAAATTTACATAGCGGATCCTGGGCCCCAAGCATTTCTACACATAGGCTCCAGGTGTTCCCCTCAACACTGTGGCCTTCCTGCAGGGGGGCCCCCACCTGGCCATGGCCGAGCCTGGAGAACAGCTGCCGGAGGAGGTGCTGGCGCTCATCTTCCGCCACCTGCCCCTGCCTGACCGCGCTGCTGCAGCGAGGGTCTGCAGAGCTTGGGCTGCCGCTGCCACCTGCAGCGCTGTGTGGCACGACACGAGCATCAGGTGAGCAGGCTCTTGCCCCTCCCACCTTCTCCCAGTCTTGGTAGAGTCAGAGGTTGGGAAGATGCAGTGACTTCCCGATATTAAAAAGCATCATTTCTAACATTGGCCACCTACTATGTACCAACCATTGTTCTAAGGGCCTTACGTATACCAATCTTTCTAATCCTCACAAACACTTTATGTGATGTACGGGTAGTATTATTATCTCCATCGTACAGATAAAAACTTGAGGCAGATTTAACTACTTCCTCATTCAACTGAAAAGTGACAAGCGGAATGTGAATGCGGCAGCCCACAGGCCCCGCCCCGCCTCCTGAAGACCAATGAGAAAGCCCATTTTCTAAAATATCCTGGCTCTCTCTGGCACGGTTTCAACTAGCGGCAGACGCGTCTGAAGGAAGGGATAGGGTTCCCTCCGAGCATACCTAGCAGCAACCAGGCAGGGTCGGAACAGGGAGGTGTGTGGGTAGGGGGCAGGAAGTGGGGATGGTAACCAGAAACCAGAGAGAGGGGAGGGTTAGAGACCTCTTGCCAGGTTGCAGGGACTAGGCCGGCCGATGCCTTTTCTCCACCACTCTACCCTCAAGTTGCGATTGTGAGCTGGAAGGCATGCTGCCGCCGTATCTGTCCGCCTGCCTGGACCACGTTCAAAATCTATGGCTGGAATTTGAGCCGTCGAGGAAGTCGAGTCGCCGGGCGGCCACGGACTTACTGACTGCACTGGCGGGCCGTACCCCCGGGCTGCGAGGCCTGTGCCTGGGATGCCGCGGAGAAAAGCCGCTCTTCGACGCCGGCCGCGACGTCCTGGACGCGGTGCACGCCCTCTGTGGGGCCGCCCGCGCGCTGCACCACCTCGACCTGCGGCGCCTGTCCTTCTCATTGGACGACGCGCTGGTGCTGCAGGTGGCACACGGTTGTCCGGAACTCCGCAGCCTTTTTCTGGATAACAGAACGCTGGTGGGCAGCGTGGGGCCGGGCTCCGTGCTCGAGCTACTAGAGGCCTGCCCCTGCCTGCGCGCCCTTGGCCTGCACCTGGCCAGCCTGTCGCGCACAGCGCTCGAGGCACTGGCGGCACCAGAGCGCGCGCCTTTCAAGCTCCTCGCCCTGCGGTGCGCGTGTCCGGAAGACGCACGCGCGCCCGCCCTGCCTGATGAAGCCTGGGCCGCGTTGAGCCGCCGCCACCCGGGACTGGAGGTAGAGCTGGAGCTAGAGCCGGTGCTGCCTGCAGAGAGCGTGACGCGCGTCCTGCAGCCAGCCGTACCTGTGGCTGCGCTGCGCCTCAGCCTCTCTGGGGACACCGTAGGCCCAGTGCGCTTCGCGGCGCGCCACTACGCCGCACATTGCGCGCGCTTGAGGTGCGCGCCGCCGCCTCGGCCGAGCTGGACGCCGCACTGGAGGAGCTGGCAGCGCGCTGCGCTGGCCTGCGCGAGGTGCACTGCTTCTGCGTGGTGCGACCTTCCGTGCTGCACGCCTTCCGCGCGCGCTGCCCGCGCCTGCGCAGCTACACGCTCAAGCTAACGCGGGAGCCCCATCCCTGGCGGCCCACGCTTGTGGCGTGATGGGACAAACGCTCTTTCCGCTCCCTGCGAACGTGTGTCCTCTGAAATGCTGCGTGGGTTTGCCCGGGGGCGGGCCAGCTGCTCGCCCTCTCCTCTGGGACTTTTGCCTCTTGTCCCTCTCGAGGATTGGAGCCTATGGAGTGGCGTCGGTACCGGTCAAGGGCACCCTGAGCCTACTCTTTGCTTTCAGCATCTGCAGACACTCACTGTCCCTGCAGTACACGGATCACCCTCCTCCAACCCCAGTCATCTGCAAACGCGTCGCTAGCTCGGCGGCCCTGGCGTGGAGGGAGGGAGGGCACTGGCTCAAGTTGTGCCTCAGGGGGGGTGTGTGTTAGTGCCTCTGGAGTGAGTGTGAAATAAATCAAGCATTATCTCTGCGTCCTGTGAAAGGCCGGGTCTGCTCTGAACTGATAGAGGCTGGAAGAGGGGTAGGGAGGGTTTGAGACCTCAAGGTCCATTCTTCCGGTGCGGCTGCAGCGGTCAGGGTCGGGGTCCTGGCATCTTCGGAATGACAGCGTCCCAAGTTCCGCGGGAGAGTGTCTGCTTCTCCTCCCCACCCTCGCCCGCTCCTATCTGCCTCTCTACCCGAGGCTTGGCTGTGCCCATTCCATCGCTTTCCCAGCCTCCATCAGGCTGTGTACGCTCGATTTCTCCCAAAGAACACAAGAGCAAACAGCGGGCCTGAGAAGGGTGCGACTCGAACTCAGGTCTCCCTCCCTTCTGCACCCTGCCCCCACGCACATCCGATCCCAAACTGCCCTTTCGGTCCGCTGGTCGTGCGGCCGCGGCCAGAGCCCCCCCCGCCAGTTCGCACGTGGCCCCCGCCTGACCCGGCGGCGGGAGGCGGAGTAGGGCGGGGCGGGCGGCAAACGCAGCACTTTCCGCGGCTTTGACAAGCCCGCGGCGGCCGGGCCCGAGCGCTTAGCGGGGCCGAGACTGCGCCATGCAGGAAGCGCCGGCCGCGCTGCCCACGGAGCCGGGCCCCAGCCCAGTGCCTGCCTTCCTCGGCAAGCTATGGGCGCTGGTGGGCGACCCGGGCACCGACCACCTGATCCGCTGGAGCCCGGTGAGGGCTGGGGCCCCTCGACTTCCTCAGTGGTCCCCGGGATTCCTCCACGTCAGTGAACGTCCACGCTCATCAACCCCTGCCTGGGACGGGGTTATGGGTCCCTTGATTCAGCCGTCTAGGGTAGGCGACGGCTTGGGCGGGGGTTGTGATATTGGAGATGGAGGTGAGGCGACTTCCTTCGGGCAGAGGAAAGGGTAGGAGCCTTCTGAAGGAGACCCAGCCCCCGAAGGATCTTCGAGGTCTTCTAGTTCCCACCCTATCCCATCAGACAGATGGGAAAACAGAGACCAGGAGAAGGGAAGGGCTAGGTCTGATTCTAACTCAGAGTCACAACGCGGGTCTGGGAGCCGTCCAGGTCTGGAGCCCAAGTCTGGCTTCTACACCTCCTCCTAGAGAACCGAGTAGGGAGTCTGGGTGGGCTGCGATAGAGGTTCATTGTGGTCGCCCCGGGATAGGCCTCAGAGCTGGTTCCGGCCCGGCCTTGTCCCACATCCCCATGAATTACAGTCTCGGTCTCCAGAGTGAGTGCAAGTTTGTGTGAGCGCGCCGGACCACTGGCTGGGCCGTGGGCGGGCACCGCTCACCGTGTTGTCTGGTCTCCGCCCGCACCGTGAGTGGGCGGGCGGTGCTCTCCTCAGAGCGGCACCAGCTTCCTCGTGAGCGACCAGAGCCGCTTCGCCAAGGAGGTGCTGCCCCAATACTTCAAGCACAGCAACATGGCAAGCTTCGTGCGGCAACTCAATATGTGTGATCCCTAGGGCCTAGTGGGAATCGAGCGTGGGTGACTTGGTTCGCGGGGACTTAGCAACTTACGCCTCCGCGCCCCTCTCCCTAGACGGTTTTCGGAAGGTGGTGAGCATCGAGCAGGGTGGCCTGCTGAGACCCGAACGGGATCACGTCGAGTTCCAGCACCCGAGCTTCGTACGCGGCCGAGAGCAACTGCTGGAACGCGTGCGCCGCAAGGTTAGGGGCGGCCAGCAGTGACCAGCGAACCCGGGTGGAAGTGGGACAGCTATTTCGTGCGACCCTTACCTGAGAGAGCCTCCCACCTGCAGGTGCCCGCGCTGCGCGGCGACGACGGCCGCTGGCGCCCCGAGGACTTGGGCCGGCTGCTGGGCGAGGTGCAGGCTTTTCGGGGAGTGCAGGAGAGCACCGAGGCGCGGCTGCGGGAACTCAGGCAGTGCGGGGGGGAGGGGCAGAGGAGGATGGGGAGGGAGAAGGGGGCTCTGGGCGCGAGGACACTGGCTTCTAGACTGTTCTGGGCAGCTCCTTCCTCTCTTGTGCCTCAGCGCCTCCTCTAAGACCAGTGGGCCGAGCTGTGGCAGTCTCTTGACTACAGATGGACGATCATCCGAGTGGGCGCGGGCGCGGGCCTGCCATTCTGGGGGTGGGGGGGTGGTGACCCGGCGAACTCTCAGATGCCTCAGCACCCTCCCACGCCTTTTCCCCAGGCAGAACGAGATCCTGTGGAGGGAGGTGGTCACGCTGCGGCAGAGCCACGGTCAACAGCATCGGATCATCGGCAAGGTGTTCCTCTGCCCTGACCCCACTCCTGAACGTACCCCCCACAACGCCCAGTCTTGGAAGCCCCCTGGAAGTGTCTTGTTAGAGTGAGGGGCAAGGCCCCAAAGATGAGTTAACCCTTTGTTTCCTTTTAAGCTGATCCAGTGCCTCTTTGGGCCACTTCAGGCTGGGTCTGGCAGCGCAGGAGCTAAGAGGAAGCTGTGAGTGAGAACCCCAGAGATGCCCCCACCCCTTCCAGGATCTCCCTGCAGAGCCCCAGGCAGAACTCCTTCTCCTTCAGAAACCCCTTCACCTGCCTTTCCCCCTGCACTACCATCTTCCTCACCCCATGGCCATCTCCCCAAAAGCCTCATTCCAGGGCTTCCCCCCTACCCCTAATTCTACCACCAAAACCCTGACTCTCAGACCCCTCACTTCCAGGACCTTAACCCTGTACTTCCACCCCATGATCCCCTTCCCCCTCACCCCAAAGCATTCCAAGAGCAGAGGGTCTGGGGCCCAAACCAGGCTTCCTCCCTTCCCTCTGCCCCCAAAGGGCCCCCATCTCTGGGGTGGGGAGCCCCTTCTGCCTCCAGCATGTGACTGATGCCCTGGCAACAGGCCTCAGCTCTGCTGACGTGGCTGCTGGGGCCTGTGGGAGGGCGGTGATGCAGGCTGAGGGGCCTGGGAGAGGAACCTGCCCAGCCCCCTACCTGTTCCCCTGGCCACCTTGCACAGGTCGCTGATGCTGGATGAGGGGTGCCCAACGCCAGCCAAATTCAATGCCTGCCCCTTAACTGGTGCCCTCCTGCAGGACCCCTACTTTATCCAGTCGGTAGGTTTTGGCTTCTCCTCTCATCTCCATAGAGAGCCTGTTTCCTTTCCTCATTCCCCAAAAAGAAGAGATGAAAAAAAAAAGAGAAATAGAAGAGAAGATGGAGCCTAGCCTCCCTCCCACCAGACCCAGCATGGACCAAGCCTCCCTGCTCAAGCCTTTCCCCTTAGGTCTTGCCCATGTGGTACCAGTCGGGCTCCGGGTCACCCTATGGCTTGAGGTGAAGGGCTCAACCTCGTCTTCTACTTACAGCCCCTCCAGGAGACCACGGTGGGCCTCAGCAGCCCTCACAGGGCCAGGGGCCCCATCATCTCCGACCTCCCAGAAGACTCTCCTTCCCCTGAAGGAACCAGGCTTTCCCCCTCCAGTGGTGGCAGGAGGTAAGAGGGACAGGGGCTGCCCTCTGGGGAGCTGTGGGGGGCAGGCCTGGCAGCCCAGATGGCTGTGGGGATAGGGGAGAGGTCAGCGCCAGGGTCTGGTTGAAGCTTTTCTCTGGTGCAGGGAGAAGGGCCTGGCACTGCTCAAAGAAGAGCCAGCCAGCCCAGGGGGGGAAGGCGAGGCCGGGCTGGCCCTGGCCCCAAACGAGTGTGACTTCTGCGTGACAGCACCCCCACCGCTGCCTGTGGCTGTGGTGCAGGCCATCCTGGAGGGGAAGGGGAGCTTCAGCCCTGAGGGGCCCAGGAATGCCCAACAGCCTGAACCAAGAGGCCCCAGGGAGGTTCCTGACAGGTGAGCAGAAAGCCCATTTGTGATTATAAACCCCATGGGCCACTTTTGCAGCTAGACCGGCACTAGCTAGTCCTGAAACTTCCCAGCTTTGTCTGCCCCAGGGTGGCTGAGGAGGCAGCCATGATCTGACCTGATTTCGCAGTTGCTCTAAGGAGCACCAACTTCAGAGGCCCCTGGAAAGTGGAAACTTCTCAGTGGCAGGGCTGAGGAGTCTGCATTTTAAATGCCACCACTGGGGCAATTGTAAAGATTGTAAAGTACATGACAGTTTAAGACCCACTGGTACTGATAAGTGCCTGGGTCGGGGCAGGCACACGACCCAAACCTCAGGCCAAAGGTAGGAGGCAGAAGGTGCTTTCTCTGTGCCCTTCTGTGTGTGGAGGTTGGGAAGTCCTCTTCTAACACTTTCTAGATGTTGTCAGATTTAGATCCTGATGTATCCAGGTTCATTGGAAACCTAATGCAAGGAGTGGCCAACAGCAGTTCTCTGTGCACAGGGGCCCTCTGGACCTGGAGAGGGGAGGCCGGAGCCCAGAGAGTCTGCTGCCTCCAATGCTGCTTCGGGCCCCCCCTGAAAGTGTGGAGCCCTCCGGGCCACTGGATGTGAGTACACGTTCAGTGAGGCAGGGGCACAGGGCTCGGTGGGCTCCAGCTGTTTGGGCACCTTGGGGAGGACATCTTTGACCCAGAGCTCCCCCCAGGTGCTGGGCCCCAGCCTCCAAGGGCGGGAATGGACTCTGATGGACTTAG
>SJXQ01009748.1:361135-374712 GCA_006408695.1 Aepyceros melampus
TCTGGAGACACAGGAAGGATGTGGAGGCCAGCAATGAGTGGGTATGGCCTCAGGGCCAGCAGGCCCTGTGCCCCCTCACCTCCACCCTAGTTAGTCCATTCCCTGGACTGAGGGAAAGCAGGAGGAAGTCTCATACATCCACATAGATGGTGGTTCCTCAAATCCCCTTAGCCCATGAGCTTCTGAGAGTAAGGCCTAAGCTCCCGACTCATGACTCTAATCCCTGTGCTCAGAGCTCACCCAGACTGGGAATTTGCTACAGTGTAGCCTCAGCTGCCAGGATGAAAGGTGGGGGGTCTCACTACCTTCTATCTGCCTTCTACCTCTGGCATTTTCTCAGTCTCACTCTGCCCCTCCCACCCAGCTCCATCCACCTCCTGCAGCCCTTTGGGCCTACCTGCCCCTTGCTTATGCTAGTCCCTCCATCTGGAATGCTCTCTTCCCTCTGGGCCATCTGTTCAAATCTAAATTAGAACCAACTTTTTATAAGCAGAGGGAAAGTTCAGCCAATCCAAGCCAATCCCTGGGTGTCTCCTATCAGAGCCATCTTCCTAGTGGTCAGGACGGTTATCCCAACTCTGTACCAGGGCTCAGTCTAACCCAGTCTCTCCCCAGAGTCTGACCAAAGGCTCCATCCTCTGAACTCTCTTGTCTGCTCAGGGACATAATTCCAGCATCTCTCCTTCTTCCTACATCTCCTACATCATCAGTCTCTTCCATTCTGCTGGATTCTTTCCATCAGTATAAACACATGCTGTTATTTCTCCATCTTAAAAAACAAAACCCTCACTTGACCCCATAGCTTCACTGCATCTCCCTCCAGCTGCTTCTCAGGGTAATACAACACTCCAAGTCATCTATACTCAGTCTCTATCTAATTCCTTCTTTCCTGTTCTGTCTTAAATTTCACTTCAAGTAGGGACTTCTGGCCCCTGCTCTCTATCAAATTGACCTGACCAAGGTCACCAATTATCTTCATGTTGATCAGTAGAACTTGACAAAGTTAATGACTTCATCTCAGCTTGGCCACATCTTCCTCTTGGTTCTCAAATACACTGGGACATAGTTCTCCCATCTCACTAGCTGCTTGTTCTTGTCTTCCTTGCTGGTCATCTCTTTCTGACCTCTTAACACCATAATGTGGAGACACTGCTTTGGGAAAGATCCCTGTTGTTCTCCTAATTTGCTACAATAAATCCTTCCTTACCCGCCCCTCCCCTGAAAAAAAAAAAACAAAAACTCTAATGTCTAGAACTTGAAAACTTCTCTTCTCCATTTATGCTCTCTCCCTGGGTGATCTCATCCACTCTCATGTCTTAAATATGTCAGCCCAAACTTCTTTCATAAACTTCAGACTAGTGTTCTGTGTGTGTAAGTTGCTCAGCCGTATCCGACTTTGCAACCCTATGAACTGTAGCTTGGAGAAGGCAATGGCACCCCACTCCAGTACTCTTGCCTGGAAAAATCCTATGGACAGAGGAGCCTGGAAGGCTGCAGTCCATGGGGTCGCTGAGGGTTGGACACGACTGAGTGCCTTTACTTTCAGTTTTCACTTTCATGCATTGGAGAAGGAAATGGCAACCCACTCCAGTGTTCTTGCCTGGAGAATCCCAGGGACGGCGGAGCCTGGTGGGCTGCTGTCTATGGGGTCGCACAGCGTCAGACACGACTGAAGTGACTTAGCAGCGGCAGCAGAACTGTAGCCCACCAGGCTCCTATGTCCATGGAATTCTCCAGGCAAGAATACTGGATACAGAGTGGGTTGCCATTCCCTTCACCAGGGATTTTCCCAACCCAGGTCTCCTGCATTGCAGGCAGATTCTTTACCATCTGAAACACAGGGAAGCCCCTCAAACTGTGTTGTCAGTTCTCAATTCAACATGTTTACTTGAATGTATAACAGGCACCTCAAACTGAAAATGTCCCTGTCTGGAACGCTTTCCCCTCATATAACAGCAGGGCTCACTCTCACTTTCCTCAGATTTCTGTACAAATATCTTGTTAAAAAAGTCTTCCCAACACACCCTCTATAAGACAGTAAACCTCCTCTAAACCCTCTCCACCAGAACCCCGCCTTCCCTATAATACTGTCCTCCAATGCAGTCATCACCATCTGAAGTACAGTATATGTGACTATTATCTGTTTTCTCCTTCTAAGTGTTCACAGCTGTGTCCCCAGAACAGTTGTTCAGTAAAGGAATGAAACCGAGAGCCCTTGTCCTTCTCAGAACTGGAATCATTCCTTCCCTGCACTTGGCTTCCCCAGCTAGTTTTGATCCCCTCCCCCTCCTCCCAGCATTCTGCCTAGTGACAAGGTGCTGGATGATTTCGGGACCAGGCTTCCTTCCCCTCAACTAACCATACACTTTTCTGGATTCCTCACTGCTCTCAGGCCTCTTACTTGTACCAATCCTCTTTATCTCCCCTTCTTTCATTTGACCTACCTCTTTGGAATTACCAGGATATGCCTGTTTCTTTCATGTCTCAGGTCCTTTTACCAAGAATGCCCTCCCAATGTCTCCCTGTAACAAACTCCTAACCATTCTGCAGGACACGGTTTAGGCCTCACCTCCTCCGGGAAGCCTTCCCAGCGTCTTAGAGGCTCCCAGTGAAGCGGCTTCTTTACCACCCTAGGCTGTTATTGTTGGAGCTCAGGTCCGTGTCCCCCCACATCATCCCCTGAACTCCCTGAGGGCAGGGACAGGTCTCATTCACCCCCATGACCAAAGTACCCAGCACTAGATGCAGAATGAATGAAAGATGGTTGTGGGAGGAGCCCAGACTGAAGGCGGAGTCTGGTGATATATAAGAGGGTGTGGTCTAAGCCAATAAGAAACTCCGAGAGAAGATAACATTGAAGAGGAGCCAATGGGTACTAGGAAATCGAGGAGGGGCGTGACCTGCAGCCAATAAGTGGCGGGGGCTGGGGCAAAGGGCGTGCCCAATGGAGGGCGGGGCCAATGGACAATGGAGCGGGGTTCCCAGATAGATGAGGAGGGGTCCGGTCGAACGCCTTTTCGGCCTCGTGGGGGTGAAGGGGTTACACCCGCGTGCCGCGCCCCCACCTGTTCAATCCTCTTCTCGCCGCCGCTGTCCCCGCTCCGCAACACAGGCCGCCGGCTGCCCAGCCCGCGGGAGCCGACGCTGGTGACGCACGGGCTCGGGCGCGCGCACGCTCAGACGAAGGAGCGCGGATTAGCGTCAATCTCTGCTGCCGCACGAGCCCGAAGACACGGCTTGGGGTGGGGCCAGGCAGAGCAGGGGGGCGGTGTCCGTCATCGGGTCACGCCCCTGGGTGGGGTGTTGTCTTAAGCCCGCCCCCTCTGCCTCAGTTGACTGACTTCTGGCGTAGGAGACCTAGCTCTCTGCGGGCGCGCGCACAAGTAGGAGTGTAGCCCGCACACTGTGGACGACCGGGTACTTGGGAAAGCAGCCCACATACAGGTCTGGTACCGGAATAGGTGGAGAAGGAAATGGCAACCCACTCCAGTATTCTTGCCTGGAGAATCCCGTGGACGGAGAAGCCTAGTAGGTTACAGTCCACAGGGTCGCAAAGAGTCGGACACGACTGAGCGACTTCACACACACACACACACACACACACACACACACACACACCGGAATAGGTGGGGCGCAGCCATATATCAGAACCGGAACCAGGATACCTTAGGTGTGTCACTGCACTTGGACCCCCTGCCCTTCGTGGGCACTTTTATTTCATCCACCCTTCGCCAACACGTGCAATTCAGGCGTACGGGGACGTGACTTTATTCTGCAGACAGTCAGGAGTCAGGCACAGGACCCTGAGGGGAAGCAGGAGGCCACCGAGGGTGCAGGTGTTGGCACGAGGCTGAAAAGTGCTCGGCGACCAGCTGGGGGCGAGGGCTGCGGGCCGGCCCGTAGGGAGCTGAGTGCGGCCAGGCGCTGCTCTCGGGACACGTCTCCACGCAGGTCCAGGAGGGCGGAGACGTGATCCTCGCTGTGGAGTTACGGATGTGTTAGCCCCGTCCAGCCCCTTCTGGGTCTCCTCCCTTCCCGGCCGGTCTTCGCACCTCACGTCGGGAAACTGTTGCCGCAAGCCTGCCACCTCGAGGCCAAGTAGCGAGGGGTCGCGGAGGTTCAGCAGCTCCTTCAATGCAAGCAGCACTGGCGTACACTGAACGCTTTCCTCCAGGCCCTGAGCACGCAGGGGTTGGTCTTTCTCCAGTCCTCGATCCCTACCGAATCACTAAGACTCCCGCCCATCCGCTCGCCCAGCGAATTCTCACCAAACCGAGGAAAAGCTCCTGAAGCTGGGCCGCATCGTGCTGCAGGCGCTCGGCCGCCTGGGTCCTCTCGTCAGCACCGCGGCAGACTAGGCGGCCTTGCATCAGCGCACTAGGTACTGCAGCACCACCGTACGTTCCGCCTCGACCAGCAACAGCTGTGGGGATCGCGATCAATGGGTCCAAGATGTTTTTCCCATGGGCGCTTTGATAACCCCCGTCCCTCACCAGCCTTTCCCCACAGATGCACCTGGACCGCGGGATTCCGCACGTGCCGAAAGTTCTGGCAGAATCGAGCCGTCCGCTCGCACACGTCATCCAGCAGCTCTGGGCTTGAGAGCCAGCGGCGCGAGGGCAGAGCCGCGAATAGGGGCTGGGAACGGAGTTCAGAGACGTAGCTGGAGGGACGATTCAGACCCAGCATTCCCCCCGCAGAGGCCCCCATGCATACGCTGTATCTCCTTCTCCCAACCCCATGTCCCCCTGAAGCCTCACCTGTAGCTCCGCCAGCAGCGCCTCCAACACCAGGCGACAGATCCTCTTCTGCAACTTATCCAGCTCTGCCTCCACCGGAGCCAAGACTCCGGGAACCACCCATTCGGGCTGCAGGACGGATACGGAGGAGCTGGACCGACCAAAAGGAAAGCTTCAGGACCAAGGCCAAGGCCCTAGAGGACCTCTGTTGTCTAGCCATTCGGGCGCCACCTAGTGGCACAAGTGTGTCGCCTGAGGGGACAAGAAGGGCTGCTCCCTGCACTTCTGAAAGTGTGGACACAGCTGAGGCTGAAGTGGGCTCAGCGAGTTAGAAGGCACACACGCCACCTGGTCCTGCCTCTAATTCGCAGTATGATCTTGAGCAAGTTATGTCTTTCAGTTTGTTTCGGTAAGAGGAGAGAGTTAATCCCAGTCAGGAGGGAGTCAAAATCATCATTAACTTGTTTGTCCTCTCTTGCCCACACCTCAGAAAACATAAAACCCAAGAGGAAGGGAATATTTTTGTTATATTCACAGAGATAACGCTAGACGTTACCTGGCACAGAATAGGGCCTTGATAAATATTTGTTGACACTCTGTGCCAGGTACTGTGGTAGGTACTTTATATCTGTAATCTCACGTGAGTCTCAGAAGGTCCATTATACCCATATACTATCGAGGACAGAAGCAAAATTCAGAGAGATTAGATAACTGGCCCAAGGTCACACAGCTAGTAATTAAGAGAACTAGGATTGGATCCCCAGGGTTACATGAGTCTAAAATTCCTAAAGGCCTAGTGTAGGCTAGATCGATACTGAATAGATGTTCAGTCAGGGGTTAGTGAAGGTGGCGTTCTGTGGTCACATCCTGGTACCTGAGTGCTAACTGGTGGTTGAGGGTGGCCAGTAGGTAGGGCACGTAATGAGGGACCACTGCTTCCCCCCCGAGATGGTCTCGGGAGAATCGGATCAGAGCATCGCTGAAGCTGGAAAGAGCAGAGGTGGCTCCGGTACCTGCTGTCACTCTGGTATAACCCCAGTCCTTAGTACTCTGGCCCCACCTCCAAGACACCCAAGGCCCTGTTTTGAAGGAGTCCTTTCCCATGCGTGTGTCTGATCACTCAGAACCTCGTAGGGCTGCCCAGGAGCAGGGCCGGGAGTTGGGAGTGGGTCAGACCTCCTAAGGAAGGCGCTCAGTTCTGACAGTGCCATGCCATGCACCCGCTGCTGCAGTGACCCACTGACTATTCTGGCCACACGAATGTTCTCTTCCAGGATCTACAGGCATGGATGGGCAGCCATTAGTGGGGTCCTGGTCCTGCCCTCCTTCCCTTTCCCTGTGAGGGCTGCTCCCAGGTCTCACCTCTTTTCACCCACCTGGAGCACGATGGCTGGTAATGGCGAGTGGTAGAAGCCAGACAGGTCTGTGTCCGGCTCCTGCTCGCGGCCCCACTCGACTACCTCCCCATCCAGTGCTTTCTGCAGCCACTGGGCCACCTTTGCCTGGGGAAAGCGGGCAAGGAGCAGCAGGATGTAGCAGGGCACCGACACTGCTAGAGACGGGTAGAGATGCACAACTCCACAGATACAGGCCCACGGGTGGCGGCAGAACTGCTCTAAACCTGGGCTCCAACTGCTCACCTGGACTTTGGCCACAAATGTTGCCTCCAACTGCTCAATGTTTTCAGGGTAAGGAGGGGCTGCAGATCAGACACGTCAGCCTCAGGCCCCAACTCCAGGCTCCCCATCATTTCTGGCCTGGAGGTGGGTTGCCCAGTGTTACATGGAGTCCCCAGCCTTTGATGTCCCCATGCCCTACTGCCCCTGAGACACTGACCCCTGGTACACATGCAGCGCCCAGTGCAGCAGGGTGAAGGTGTCAGCTTCTTCCAACTCAGGCCCTTCCAGGAGTTGCTGCAGGCAGCGCCGCAGGCCGTCATGCAGGGTGTGGGCCCACAACTGGACAACTTTGTAGTGTGGTGGGCAGCAGGGTGCTACCAGAGCCTCAGCCATGGCCAACTCGGCTGGCAGAGCCACCCGCAGAGCCTCCAGCCACTTTGCTAGTGCCCCAGGCCCAGGTTGCAGAGATGTCCCGAAGTGGACCCGCTCCAAGCCCTGCTGTAGTGCACGCAGACAGCGCTGCCGCCAGTCCCGTGGAGCCTGCTCCAGGGAGGTGGTGCGCCCAGCATCCACCTCGGCCACACGCACAGCAGCCACCAGCAAGGCTGGGTCCTCCCGGGCCAGCTGCCCTGCAGCCCCTGCGGCCTTCTCCACAGCCTGGCCCAGAGCCTCAGCCAGAGGGGCCAGCCCTTCGAAGACTGGCAACTCCAGGCCCCCAAGGGGTACGCACGTCTCCTCTTGCAGCTGCTCCAGTTCCCGAAGGCTCACATAGGCCTCCAAGAGCCGCTGGGCCTCAATCAGGGTCTGTGTGTGGGCCACTGCAGCTGGGACTATCAGAGAGAAGAGACAGCCTTGAGTCTAAACCTTTCCACCTGTGCAGTGGGTACAGCAGTGGATGTTGATGCCCTGGGGTTGGGGTGATGTGTAAAAGATTTAATACAGTAGAGCACTGGCCAGCCTGAAAAGACCCAGGGAAAGGCCTACATGGTGGTTAGGGTGTAAACCCTTGAGCTGATGAAACAGGAGGAAGAAACTTGAGGGAGGGAGTCATACCAGTGGTTATTTGACCACCCTGTTAGGGAAATAGTCAGTATATAACAGCCAAGTTGGGCAGAGCCACAGGTATCAGTCCTGACTCAGACATCCCATGCTTGTACAGTGCTTAGTTGCTCAGTCATGTCTGACTCTTTGCGACCCCATGGACTGTAGCCCACCAGGCTCCTCTGTCCAGTGGGATTTTCCAGGCAAGAATACTGGAATGGGTTGCCATGCCCTCCTCCAGGGGATGTTCCCCAAACAGGGATTGAACCCAGGTCTCCCTCGTTGCAGGTGGATTCTTTACTACTGAGCCACCTGGGAAGCCCAAGAGTACTGGAGTGGGTAGCCTATCCCTTTCCCAGGGGATCTTCCCGACCCAGGAATAAAACCAGGGATTCCTGCATTGTAAGTGGATTCTTTACCAGCTAAGCTACTAGGGAAGCCCTCTCATGCTTGGGAACCCCAGAATGAGCTAACAGGCACCCTGCTTCATACGTCATCTGGAGCCTGTATTACTCTCTGGGAGGTCCCCAGTGTGTCCCTCCATGCAATTTCCCACTGGCATCCCAGCCCCTTGATCAGCGACAAGCCCCTTGGTGCTTGTCAACCAGCTGGCAGAGGGCTGAGGCTGAGGCCAGGCACACTCACCAGCTCGCAGCCGGGGCAGCAGCTGAGACAGGGCCTGCAGTTGTTTGTGTTGCACAACCTGCTCCCGCAGGGGTTCTAGGGTCTGCGCAGCCTCAGCCATATCCCGGAGCAGCCCACGGGCCTGGCCCAGGGCCTCACGGGCTCCCCGCACAGCCTCGAGGGCCTGGGCCAGCTGCCACACCCCAGTCTTCACACCCTCCAGGTATGACTGCACCACCGACTGTGGGAGGGAGGCAGGCAGTGAGGCTTTGCCAGCCCTGCAGCTCGCCCCTAGCACTCCTGCCTCCTGCCCGATGCCCACCTTGATGCGTGCTTCCAGAGAACAGGTCCTCTGCACCTCGCGGCTCCGGTACTGACCCAGCCTGGCCAGCTGCTCTGGCCGGTAGAAGATGCCTGAGGCCCACTTGAGTGCTGCACCCCGGGCAGCTGCTCCGCCCTCTCCTGCTCCGGCCACTGTGGCCCTGGGCAGGAAGAGCCTGGGCAGCTGCGTCAATTGGGCTAGGCCTGCAGGAGGTGGCTGCCGAATCTGCTCCCCTTCCAACCCCTCAGCCTTTCCCCCAGGGCGGTCCACTCCTCTCCCCACCCTACAGAGCTCCAATCAGACCCCAACCCACCATCCCCATCTTTCTTGCCACCATCCCCCCTCGGCCCACCCAGTAGGGCTCATACCAGTGGGGAGTGCGGGCTGCGTTTTGTCCCTGGCTGCCGAGTCCATGGCTGGACGAGCTGGAGCAGAGTGAGGGAGAAGGTCCAGGTTAGAGCACGCAAAGTGGATGCTCCTCTGAGCTGCTGTGTGCAGTAGGCCCCTCTGAGAAGGAGAAGGTTCTGGCTCCCTCAGGAAATGAGGGAGGTGGGAGAGATGGAGAGGCACCTGAGATACCTTCGTCAACGAGGTTTCTCGGTTTTGCCCCCCAGATGGAAGTGGGGCAGGGTAGACAGGGGCCTCCGCTGGCCACCGCTCCTCTCTGAGCTGCAGAGGACAGTATGATATGGAGCTCACCAGGCTTGACCAGGCGTCCAGTGCTCCCTCCTCCACAAAGAGCCTTGGCCTTGAGGAGGGCCCTCTCCCCCAGCCGTCTCAGCAGAGTTGGATACTCCCTCCAGTGGCTCACGAGGCCCAACCTCAGCCTGCCACAGCAGAATTCCTCAACCCAAGGAAGCCTCTGTCCCACCTCCCTCCCCAGGAGCCCCCTCCTCCCTCCAGGTCCCGCCCTCTCCAAGGCCACTGCAGAAAGGAAGGAAGCTGAGTCTCTGGTACTTTATTCCCAACAGGAAAAAGCATCTGCACCGTGGGACAGAGTGGGGAGGGCTGGGCGCCACTTCCTTGGGGGATGGGGGGGTGTCCTCCCTGTGATCAATGAGTCTGGAGCAGCCTAGGCAGGACCTCTTATGCTCAGGGCATAGACAGGAACTAGATGGCCCCAACCTGGGTGGAGAGGAAGGTGGCTGATATGGATGCAGACAACAATGTCACAGTGTGAAAACTGTGTTGACAGGCCCTTAGAGGCAGGTATGCCTCTGCAGAGGAGCAAGAGACCATAGGCTATTGTGAAGAGGGTGTGTGGCGGGAGATGGCAGAGAGGGGTGGAAAGGCTATGAAAGCTTGTTTGTCTTGGAGATAAAAGGAGCCATGGAAGGGACTGCTGCTGCTGCTTAGCTGCTTCAGTCGTGTCTCTGTGCGACTCTGTGGACTGGAGTCCATCAGGCTCCTCTCTCTGTGGGATTCTCTAGGCAAGAATACTGGAGTGGGTTGCCATGCCCTCCTCCAATGGAACCGACTACTAGGTAGTAATAATGCAGTGGACACTAGCTACCACCCAAATCCACCCTTCAGGACAAAGACACTCATTCCCCTAGCTGCCCAAAATGTAGGCTAATGAGGTCTCAGATCTGAGTCTCTTGGTCAGTGTTAGGGTATAAGGGCCAGGTAGGCCTTGGAAGGGGTACCCCAGTTTCAGTGCTCCTAGAAGGACAGAGGCCTCCATTTTAACTTCCTCACAGTTTAATTCTCCTCTCTGCCCTGTTTGGCCTGTCTTACTTCCTTACAAGTGTGGCTTCTCAGTAAACTTCCTGCTGGCACATCTCTTTCTCAAAGACTGTTTTCCAAAGAATCTGACCTAAAATAAACTATAATAAATGACAGTGTTAAAAATAACAAAATGATACTAGCAAACACATAATTCTTCCACATGCCAGAAACTGCTCTAAGGGCTTTACATATATTTACACATGTTTGCATTGGTTGAAAAGTGGTTTTAATCCCATGGCCTCTGAGCACTGTAGTGTGGAGACAAGAGAAAGGTGAGGCTGGGATCAGGGAAAAAAGTGGGGATGCAGACAGGTGAATAAGCTAGATGTGGTTAGTGCCTGCTGTTTGGCAGGAAGTGAAGGACAGGAATAGGGAGGGTAGGTGACACCAAGAGAGTGGGGCAGTCTTTTAGGAGCAGGTTTGGGAAAACACATTGGGTCATCAGGCAGCAGGGTCTCCTCTCCTGAGATGAGGGTTGGGGCACAGTTAGTGGAGTTGGGGCAGGTTTGCCAGCCAGGAAGGTTCCAGTGATTCCTCCTTACTACTCCTGGGGCTACTCAACGACTTCCTCCACATGCTTCCTCGACCATACCTGTCTTCCGGGATCCTGGGGTTATTTTCGTCCTCTTCGGCGGTTGGACATTTGTTGATGGTCCCTGAAGTTTTTCGGCCATGTCTGCTGAGAGGAATTGTGATGGACTCCCTGGAAGGGAACGAAGCGGAAGCGGAAGTAGCGAGGCTGGCGCCGGCGGCCGAGCGGCCAGGAACGGAAGCGGAAGTGGCGGCGGCGCCGGCCTGGCCTGGCCTGGCTGAGGGGAGGCGGCGGGCGGGCGCGATGGCGGAGGCCGGGCCGCAGGCGCCGCCGCCCCCAGGCACCCCAAGCCGGCACGAGAAGAGCTTGGGACTTCTCACTACCAAGTTCGTGTCGCTTCTGCAGGAAGCCAAGGACGGCGTGCTTGACCTCAAGCTGGTGCGGCCCGGGCTAAGGGGCGACCGGGGGGATGGTGGACCAGGCCTGAGCCGGTAGAGGGAACCCCCGGGGCGGCCCAGCTGAGCCCTCAGAGCAGGCCGCCATACATGTGCTTCTCACAAGCGAGAGGCCGGGAGCTGTTTCATTCATTCGGCTAAGGTTGTTCATCGGATGTCAGCTTTGTGGCAGGCTTGGGGCTGCGGGTGTTAGTCCTCGTGGCCCTCTCCAGCAGGTGTGGGGAAAAGAGCATCGGAACATCAGCTCAGGCTTCGTCTGGCCTCTTCCCGCCCCACAGTCCTGAGCTGCTTTAGTGCCTGGGGAGGAGGGCTAGAATTCAGGCCACCTCCTTTTCAGACTACTCCAGACCGAGTCCCCCGTGAGAGTGGGACTGAGCATTTTCCATTCTCTTCTCCCTGCCAGGCAGCTGACACCCTAGCTGTGCGCCAGAAGCGGCGGATATATGACATTACTAACGTGTTGGAAGGTATCGGTTGATCGAGAAAAAATCCAAGAATAGCATCCAGTGGAAGTGAGTGGGGGCACCGGGGTCGGCAATGAGATCTCCTACCCAGAAGTGTCAGGAGTGTGGGGTGGAGGGTGGCAGAGAGAACAGGGGCCGTGGGACCCAGAGTGCCAGGCAGCCCCTCTCAGCTCTCCTTCCTGGATTCAGGGGTGTGGGTCCTGGCTGCAATACCCGGGAGATTGCGGACAAGCTGATTGAGCTCAAGGCAGAGATCGAGGAGCTGCAGCAGCGGGAGCAAGAACTAGACCAGCACAAGGTGTGGGTGCAGCAGAGCATCCGGAACGTCACAGAGGACGTGCAGAACAGCTGATATCCTCCTGTCGGCGGTCCTGGCTCCCGGGGAGTGGGTGATGGGCCCTCTAGTCCAGCTGGGTGTGCTCTGTGGTCCCCTAGTCTCTGTCCCACTTGGGAGGATGGTCCTCCCGCTCCTGGCCAGGTTTCAGCCTCGGGTTCCCTCCTCGGAGCCTCTCCACCCACAGTCTTGGCCTGTGATCCCTCCCTCATGTAGACCCCTTGCCTCGGGGCTTCTCTTTGTGAGCGTGTATGTCAGACCTCCGCTGCAAAGCTGGGTCTTCACTGTGTCAGTTATCTATCACCATAGGCAGGGCATCAGCCATTCTCCTTAACCCCCACACCTTGGCCTACGTGACTCATGAGGACATCTGCAGATGCTTTGCTGGTGAGCAGAGCCTGGGTAGGGGGAAATGGGGGTGGGACTGGGCTGAGCCACAGCCCTGAGCAGTGGACTCGGTGCTTGAGAGATTTGCCTCTCTTAAGAGGGTTCCTGGGGCCTGCTCAAAGAAGAACCAGACAGGGTAAGTCCTGGATTTGAGGATCTCTGGGACCCTATGGAGGCTCACCATGCTGAGAGGGTACAGGAAGCCTGGACTGGGTCCCTGGGTCAGCCACCACCTGCATTGCCCTCTAGGTTTGGCTTCTCAGGTGTGACAGAAGCATACGAGGGGAGAAAGTGTGTGTGCCTGTTCGTGATGCTTGTGTGCAGGGGGCAGTGGTTCCCACTTCCAACCTGTAGTTTAGTTGCACTGTAGGTACAGGAACTCTTCTTTGTCCATCTTGCATCTCCCAGGCTGGTTCTGGGGAAGAGCTGTTGCCCTTGGCCAGAACATCTTTGCCTAGGGAGCAGCCCCATCAATCGAATGAGGTGCCCATGGCCACTAATCTCTTGCTCCATGTGTCTGAACCCAGATTTTCTGGTTACTGACCTTTGGGTTCTTAGGAGAGAAAAGCTTTAGTTTTCTCCCCCAGCCTCGATAGGGAGTGAGTGAAGCCTACTGTCTAGTCCCTCCAGGACTATTAACTCCTTCCTTGTTCTAAGGGATAGGCACCCCATTCCCAGTTCAAATTGAGCCTATGGGCCTTGATCCATCCTCTTTGTCATCCTAGGAGACACCCTCCTTGCCATCCGGGCCCCGTCGGGCACCAGCCTGGAGGTGCCCATCCCAGAGGTGGGTGCTCAGCCCAGCCGGGTGGGGTGGATTGAGGGCGGGTGCTTGCTGTGGAGCCCGATAAGTCCCGGGTGGGGCAGGTAAGGGGAGGCCTAGGGTTTGAAGTTATCTAGGAGAACGGGCAGCCCAGGGTGGGAGAGGATACTGGCCCTGGCCCAGGGTCAGGCAGGAGCCAAATCTGCTTCCAATTCTACCTGTCCTCCACCCCCACCTTCAGGGCCTCAATGGGCAGAAGAAGTACCAGATTCACCTGAAGAGTGTAAGCGGCCCCATTGAGGTGCTTCTGGTGAACAAGGAGGCATGGAGCTCACCGCCTGTGGCGGTGCCTGTGCCCCCACCCGAAGACCTGCTCCAGAGCCCGCCTGCTGTCTCTACCCCTCCGCTTCTGCCCAAGCCTGCCCTGGCCCAGCCCCAGGATGCCTCACGCCCGAGCAGTCCCCAGGCAACCACCCCCAACCCTGTCCCCAGCAGCACGGAGGCCCAGGGGGTGGCTGGTCCAGCAGCTGAGATTCCAGGTGAGGCACAAGGGGTATGTGGTAATGAGG
>SJXQ01009748.1:383432-409266 GCA_006408695.1 Aepyceros melampus
CCCACCCCCGCCCTTTCCACCCACAGACAAATTGTGGTTCTGCTGCCTGTCCCCCAACCACAAAGTGCTGCAGTATGGGGACGTGGAGGAGGGAGTAGGCCCGCCGACCCCTGAGAGCCTGCCCGAGCAGCGTGAGGAGGGCATGGGGGCGGGCAGACACCTGTGCTCCCCCGAGCCACCCCACCCCGGGTCTCAGTGGTCAACCCAGCCTTTTTCCTGCAGTTCCTGTGGCTGACATCAGGGCAGTGCTGACAGGCAAGGACTGCCCCCACGTCCGGGAGAAAGGCTCTGGGAAGCAGAACAAGGTGAGTGCAGTGGGCACCAGGGCTGTTCCCACCAGCTCCTGCTTAGTGCTCCTGGATCCCTTGCTTTTCCAGGACGTCTGTGAGTTAGCTTTCTCAGTCAGCTATGACCACGGGGAGGAGGAGGCATACCTCAACTTCATTGCCCCGTCCAAACGGGAGGTGAGTACCTGGGCAGCCTGAGTAGACGGGCAGGGGAACAGACAGGCAGGGGAAGAAATGGAGAGGCCCTCATGGAGCTGGCCCCATCCCCAGTTCCACCTGTGGACAGATGGGCTGAGCGCCCTGCTGGGCAATCCCATGGGCAGTGAGCAGACACGGCTGGACCTGGAGCAGCTGCTAACCATGGAGACCAAGCTGCGGCTGCTGGAGCTGGAGAATGTGCCCATCCCTGAGCAACCACCCCCTGTGCCCCCACCCCCCACCAACTTCAACTTCTGCTATGACTGCAGCATTGCCGAACCTTGACAGTGAGGTTGGCCAAGAGCCACAGCTGCTGCCACTGTGGTGGCCGCAAAGGGTGGAGGGGGAGAAGCACAGGCACCTTGACCAGCAGAGGCTGTGGCAGAAATAAAAGTCTGCTTGGCTCTTAGATGTGTGTTGAGCCAGCTCTGAACCTCGCAGGCTAAACCTGACTTCCATCTTGGCTGGCAAGTGAGGGGGACGTCAGGCCAGGGCCACAGCTTGGGGCCATGAACCTGGGCAAGTCCAGTTGCAGGGCTGGTGTTCTGAAGGAGGGTGAGGACAGGCTGGCCTTGTTACCCTTCTCCAGAGTGAATCGTCAGCCCACCCTCTGAAGAGCAGAATGGACTGCAGCTGGGGGCGCCAACTGAGAGAGGTCTGGGGCAGCCAGCCAGATGAGGGAGAGATGGCAGGGTGGGAAGTATTTCCCCAATTTTAGCAGGGGCCTAGTTTGGGAGCTGTGTCTCCAGAAGGCTCTGGACAGTTTGAGCTTAGTTCTCCACCCTGCCTGGCCCTTCCCCTGTCTCCTCTGCGGGTCCTGAAGGCCCGCTTTCAAGAGACTTGAAGGGAGAGACATGAAGTTGGGTAGCTTCGTGCCGAAGGGCAAACTCAGCGTTCCAGTAGATGTCCACCAGGCCAGTGGGAGGATGTAGGCTGATTCCGACAAGATGGAATTCAGTGCAGGAAGCCTGCTTTCTGATTAAAACTCATCTGCAGCAGCATGGGTGGGATGGGAGCCACAGATAGGCCGGCTGGAGGCGAAGCTCAGAGGCTGTGGTCGTGGATCCCAAGCCTCTGAGGCAGAGAGGAGCACACCCACCCTCAGGCCCCACAGACAGGCTGGAAGCTGAGGGCCATCACCCTCTGATCTCCATGCCTCTCACTGCCTCTCCTTCCCAGTGCCTCCTCAAAATATCCTTAAGTGTTAACCATCACCACGTTGCCTAGAAACTGATGGTATGGCACCTCCCTTGAAGAATGTTCCGGGGGAGCTTGCTTCCCACCCCCTAGCTATGCTTCTTACTTGGGCATCTAGGGCCCCACATGCCCACCCCTGTATTCAGACTTCCTACCCCACTGAGAATAGTCCCTGTTGAGTTCAAGTTGAAAATGGAGCACCCAGATGCACTTACGTCTCCTGATACCTTCAGTTCTTTCTCAATGTCTCCAGTCCCTCATTCAGGCCACCATCATCTTGGCAAGAACCTCCTGACTTCCTGCTTCCTGTCTTGCCCCTCCAGCCTTCTCAATACCACTTAACTCCAACTGCTTTCTCAAACAGGAAACTGACCTGATTACACACACCCATCACCCCCTCCTGTATTCTCCCGTGTCTCCTTGTTGTCCAAGCTGGCATCCTCCCTGCTCACTTTGGGGGCTGGGAACACCCTACCCCCACCCAGCGCCAACTCTGGCCTGCCCACGTGCACCTCCCCGGTCCCTTCTGCCTATTTGTCCCATTTCCTCCCTCTTCTTTCACTGACTTGACTTCTTTCACTTTCCTCGACTTCCCAGGCTAAGCTCACACTCCCTTGGGCTCCCAGTCCCAGGATCTTCTTTCTCTGTTTTAGAAGGTTGGACCTCTAATGACCTTTCCTACCCAGAGATGCCTCTCTCTTGTGTCTTATGTGTGTATGCTGAAAAACAACCCCATTGACTCAGCCATCCTTAATCTCTGTGCTCCTGGGATCTTCACATGGACATGGCTTTGCTGTGGGGCATGTGCCAGGGCTTGTGCTGGGGAGAAGCCTCTGGCATCTCCCACCATGTGGGGAAGAAGCTAGGACCTGCTTGGGGCACTTGTTGGGCCAGGTATGAGAGAGAAGCTGTCTGTCCCTCTGGCATTTCCTACACATTGTCCCTGGGCTGGCCTGGGCCGCTTCACTGAGGTGAGGAGGGGCCCTTTGGTCTGAGAACTTCAGACAAGGAAGAAAGATATGGAATTTTTAATCATGGGTATACAACAAAGACTGGCTTAGCTGCTAAAATTCAGCGCTGGTGGGGGGCTGGGAGAGCTGCAGGGAACAAGGCTGGGCACAGGCCTTAGTGTGAGACGTGGGTGGAACAAAAGGTACCGGGGGCCACTCTTTCCAGCACCAGCCCCAGCCCCCAGTGGCCCGGCCTCTGGACCCATGCCTGGACAGGTGAGCAGGATCTGGCATTTCCGGGGGCCTGTGGCAGTGCCATGTAGCTGGAGAAGCTTCCTGTGGGCTGTGGGGCAGGCAGGCAAGAAGCCCAGTGGGCTGTCCTGGTATCATCCCACTCTCAGACCAAGTGGAGGGGTTTCTAGCTTGGGGAAGGCCCTCTGGGGCATGTAACAGAGAGGGGCAGGAGGCGCTGAGTCAAATTCCAGGTCAAGAGGCCAGGGCCGGGGATGCTGGAGGTGACAGAGGCTGAACCACTGGTCACTGATCTGGCCTCAGAGCGTTAGGGTCAGGTCTGCCCCTCCCACGAAGCGGGACTGGATGCAGATCACCTCAGGCAGTTGGGCTTGGAAGCGCCTGACGGAGGCTATGCTGATGCCGGGACACATGGCCACATCTACCATCCGCAGCTGCCTGCACGCCTGCCCAATGGAATCCAGAGTTCTGCAGGGAAGCTGCCAGGTGAGCACCTGACCTAGCCCAGGCCCGCCAGCCCCCACCATGGGCAGCCCCTGACACACTTAACTGCTCCGTGAGCTGACTGCAGCTGGACAGGTTGAGGTGCTGCAGCCTCGGCCAAGAGCTGGCCGCCTGCGCCCAGCCCTGGTCACTGAGGAGGCTGCAGTGACTCAGTGCCAAGCGCTCCAGGCTGGGGCAGCCCTTGGCCACAGCCACCAAGGCCTTGTCTGTGAGTGCTGGCAGCAGGCTCAGTGACAGCTGCCTCAGCTGGGGGAACCGGAGCACCTGTGAGGATGCAGTAGGGACGGGTAGGGTAGTGAGGCTCTGGAGCCCTTCCGGCTCCCCCACCCCCAGCCAGAGGAACTGCCACATTCAACAGAAGCCCACAAGAAAAGGGCTTGTTCCAAGCTAAAAGCTCCAGCCCCAGGGTCCTCAGCCTATCCACGCCCCCAGCCTCACACCTTGGTTAAACTGGCATCAGTCAGCTTGCTGCAGGCTGTGAGGTCCAGCTCCCGTAGGGCCTGCAGCGTGAGCAGGGAGGGGCCCTGTGGCTGGGGAGAGGGGTCCTTGGGGCTGGAGGCTCGGTACTCCAGCTCTTCATGGGGCTGTGGGAGGAAGCTGCTGCTGCTCAGGTTCCTCCTGAGTTTGGCCAACTTGCCGGAGAGGGACGAAGGAGGGCAGCTGAGCCCAGGGACCCCCCACCCGCCATGACTTGGAGGGTCTCGCACCTGAGGCTCCTGCGAACGTCCCTTGATGGGCTCCCCCAGCCCCAGGAGCCCCCAGTCACCCAGCTCCTTGCACCAGGCCAGGCGCAGGACTGAGAGGTGGGTGAGGTAGGTGCAGATGGCCTGCAGGGTCTGGTTGGTGAGGGCCACACAGGAGGACAAGTCTAGCACCCTGAGGCGTGGGCCCAGCGCTGGGATCAGGGAGAGCACTGAGGCATCCTAGGAGGGAAGCGAAAAAGGGAGCAAGTGATGGGGAGGTGCCCGCTGCCTGTGTCACTAGGCATGGCAGGCTATGAGGTCCAGCTCCCACGAGGCCTGCAGCATGGCCACAGGGGCCCTGTGGCCAGGAAGAGGGGCCCTTGGGGCTGGAGGCCCAGTGCTCCAGCTCTTGGTGGGACTGTGGGAGGAAGCCTTTGCTGCTCAGGCAGAGAGGGGTCCCTAGGAAGATTCTGCCCAAAGTTACTGCCCCACAGGCAACAGGAAACTGGCCCAAGGCCCGCGGAAGGGTGCATCAGTGTTCCTGTGCTGTGTGTCACTGTGGAGGGGTGGGCTGAGAAGGGGGACAGAGGGAGAAGGACAAATGCCTAGACTGGCTGGTGTGGGAAGGATGCAGGTGAAAATCTCTAAGGCGCTCACCTCTGTGCTCCCAGCACCAGTCCATCAGATACACTCCCTCTAGGACTTGGGGGACATAAGGCAGAGCTGCCACCTGCCAGGACAGTTGGGGGATGGTGGGGGCGAGAACTAAGGGCAGGACAGAGGAAGCTGCTTTGTAGAGATGCAGACATGGGAACAGGGGCCTCCAGAAAGAGTGGCTAAGAGACACACGATCAACACAGTGAGGATGGAGTAGAGCAAGGGAAGAGAAGCACTTGGGGGGAAAATGTTGAGACACTTTTCAGGTGGGGAATGCTCTGGGCACAGCCGTAGATTGAAGGAATAATCTGCTAAAGAGGGAGAGGGTGACACTGCTAAGACAGGGACACCACCCAGAGGGACAGGGCTGAGCCCTATTGAAGGAACCGGCATCAACCAAGAAATGACCCTCTTCCTCCCTTGTCACATGGCCTCCCCAGGGCCCCTCCTGAGCAACTACTGCTGTGTAACCTCGGTGCCCCTTCCCCCAGGGCTTGGTTCTGTCATCCCTGCCCCCAGAACACCCGCCCTTAGTCCCCTCCCCAAACTGCAGTGATCACCAAGCACTGGACTTGTGAGGTGTGGGTCACCTCGTGGGTGGGCCCCTCTGGTCTCCGGGACCTCCCTCTGCAGGGACCCACCACGGGGGCTGCAGGGAGCAGTGTGGGCAGCAGCACCATCTGCCTAGGCACCTTTCCTCTTCCAGTTCACTTGGACACAAACACGGGGCATCTCCCTGGTGCCAGGCTCCCAGTTCCCCCAATCCCTGGCGAGGATGGAAGGAAGGGGTGGAACGCTCACCTTGAGTGAGGAGCAGTAGGCCAGGCTGAGGGAGGCCAGTGGGGGTGGAGCTCCGCACACTGAGCCCAGGGACTGGGCCAGTTCCTGCCCTCTCACCAGGCAGCACTCGGCCATGTCGAGGCTCTGCAGCTCCCGCAGGCCCCCTAGGGCTGAGCATCCCGCATCTGTCAGCCTCTGCAGCTTCCTCAGGCTCAGGCGCCGCAGGTGCCGCAGGCCCCGGCTCACGGCCAGGACTGCTCCATCAGCCAGTTCTGAGCAGCCGCTGAGGTCCAGGGAGGTAAGGCCTGGTTGCTGGTGGCAAAGGTGGCCACGGCCTCTGTGGAAAGTTCCCGGCAGCTATGCAGGCTCAGTTCCTGCAGCTGTAGCCCGGCCACCTGGCCCAGTGCCCGCAGGGCCTCAGGCGGCAAGCCAGTGCCGCTCAGGTCCAGGGCGTGCAGCCTGCTGGCCCGCTCCTTCAAGAATCGCAGCAGGTTGAGGAAGGAGAGTTGGGAGGGGGAGGAGTCCTGGGGGCCGATGGAGCCCCAGGTTGGGCCTAGCTGGAAGGTGAGGTGGCAATAGGCCAAGGAGAGTCGCTCCAGGCGGGGGGCACAACTGCTGAGCCGGTTGAAGCTGAGGTCGGCCAGGTCCCGAAGGCTAGCCAGGCTGAGCTCACGGAGGCCGCTCAGTGCCTGCTGGACCTGCTGTGCCGTCTCGGGCTGAGCCAGCAGCATGCCTGATGTGAAGAGGCTGTTGCAGCCACTGAGGTCTAGGATACGCAGGGCTGGGCAGCCCAGGATCAGGGCCACGAAGGAGGCCTCTGTGGGGCTGCCCCCACCAAGGCACAAGCTCTGCAGGTGCGGGCCCAGGTGGTGGGTAACAGATCGCAGCACCTGGAGTGAAACTGGCGAGCCATCCAGGTTGGTCAGGCTGATGCAGGTGACGCCCCTGAGACCCAGGCTCTTGATGGCCGGAAGGGAGGCAGATGACACAGGGATGTTGTACTGCACGCTGGCCTACAGGGCAGCAGCGGGCCTGGGGTTAGCTCTCTGGCCTCACAGTGTGCCAGCCATTGAGTCTGGTGGCAATTTGCTGGCCAGAGTTTGAGGGAAGATCAGGGAAGTGCCCTTCTACAGCGGGGACCCACTGTGCTGCCATGTGCCTGAGGGGGTGCTGATGGGACGTGGGAGCAGGGAGGACAGGTCATACTGGGGCTCAAGAGGGGAGGACTACAAGGGGAGGACAGAAAGTGATGGGCGGGGCTGAGCACCTATGGAAAGGCTGGGCCAGATTGGGGACTTGGCATGCTGGGTACAGGAGGGCTGGAGGCGGGTTCCTGGAGGAGAGCCGCGAAGGCCCCTGGGAGCAGGAGGACAAAGCATTCTGGACCCAACTTTGGGGACTTTCAGTAGGTGGCCTTGGGACCCACGGACTTCAAATCCAGAGCCTCAGCTTAGCGTTAGCTAAGCAATCAGCCTCCCCCACTTTCTCAAGAGCATATAAATAGCCCTCAGAGCAGCTGAAGGCGGGAAGAAGCAACTGCAGATGTCGCTCACCACAATGCCCTGTGGCCCAGATGCTAGAGATCTGGGGCAGGCAGGGAGGTCCAAGGTACTCTGGTGGCCTCAGTGTCTCGGCCACAATAATGTTTGCAAACCTGGCTTTTGTAAGTGAAAAATGTGCCTACCCATGTGAGTGTGGTGTGCGCATGCGTGGATGCGTGTGTATGCGCACACGTGAAGGCCCTTTAGGCCGGAGATTCCAGATGCGCTTGTGATCCCTGGTTTTATCTCTGGAGGGTCTGTCTTATTCCTGCAAGTAAGGAGGGAGAAGTGTACTATTTCTGTGGACAGGAGCTCAGAGAACGAATTTCAGAGGCAGGGAGGAAGTTGGCCCTACTGGAGAGGAACCGGGGAGCTTGGGGAGCACAGAGCTGGAGTCCGGTGGGACCAGGAGGCAAGCAAGCTCAGGGCTAGTTGCGGGGAAAGGTTGGCTTGTTTAGGAGTGTGAGGAACCGCCAGTAGGAGCTGTTTTCAGAGAACCTTCCCTGATCTTGTGCCAGAGGGAGCCAAAGGACAGAAAGTACAGGAATGTGTGGAGCTGGTCTGTAGGGGAAAGAGGGCTTGGCTTCTGAAACCCTAGCCCCATTTCTCTACCCCCACCAACGCCCAGGCTGCAGGCAAGTGATACTCATAGATTCTTGTTTTCACAAGCAAGCTCCCCCCCAAACCTGCCCTGTGAATAACAGGAAGAACAAACTGACGTTCCCTGCTTGTCCCCCACAGAAAATCATCAAAAGGGAACCAGAAAGGTCAAAATGATGCGTAATATGCGCTCCCTGCAAGATGCTTATCAACAGGATTCTTCCAGGAGACAAGTGGAACTCATTCCCAGGTATGGAGACCCCGCCTGGCTTCTGCCCCAGAGAGAAGCAGCCCCCAAGGGCTGTCGTTCCAGGAACGAGCCTGTGGTAAGAGGGAGACCAGCTCCCACCAATTTCTTGGAAGTCTGGGAGTCAAACCAGGTTCCCAGTTCAGACCCCATGGTCAATACAGGTGAGAGGAGCTCTGCCCATAGATCCCCCCTGTGGACACCAGGAGACAGTGGGGAGTGGGGACGCCAGAGACCTGGGTCCCTCTGTCAGATTTAAGGAGAGCTGGAGAAGATGCAAGTGTGTGAGGTTGGGGAGGGTACTGAAAAAGTCAGGGAGAAAAGGTTTCAGAAAGGAATGGTAAAGCATGCCTCCAGCCATTTCAGAGCCCTGCAGTGCTAGATGAGCCAGTCTCATAATGAGTGGGATGAACTCTGGTTGGGGGGGTGTAGAGCAGTGCTGGTTGCCAGGCAGCACCTGCCCCCACCAGTCACATGGCACCCCGCAGCCCCCAGCTCCAGCCGCCTTCAGTCTTCCTTCTTTCCCTATCTTCCTGAGCCTTGGCTGCCAGCAGTGTTCTTCCCTCTCCCATTGCTTTCCTATACACAAGGTAAACGAACAGCCCAGGATCCAAGTGCAGGGCTGGCAGGTGACCCCAAGAGCTACCTAGTGAAGGGGCAGGGCCTGGCCTAAAGGACTTCCAACTATGGGGCTGGGTGAGTTTTGAGGCCACCTCCCTGCTCCTCACAGTTTTTCTTGGTGGGGAGAAAACAGCCTCTATGCCATCACCCAGGTGGTCTACCTGGGACTCATACAGACGTCCAAGAGCAGTCTGCTGGGGATATTTACCCTCTGCGGGGGCCGAGCGGCAGCCTTCTGGGTTCTGGTCTTTGCCCCAGTATAGGAAAGTGCCCCTCCCCAGGCCCTGGGAAGATGCTTCTAAAGCCCCAAGGGAGTACAACACGGGTACCTGCTCCAGCTTCAGCTGCCTCTGCACAGACAGAGGGGCCAACTAGCTCCCTGTCTCCTCCCTTCTTAATGCTGGCATCTTAAGGGTAAATGCGGACTCATTTGGAAAATGCCCTAAACCTGCTAAAAGCAACATGTGTCCCTTGACTGTGAGAGGCCAGGACTCGTAACTACTGAAGTCCCGAGCTGAGACAGCAGGCCTGTGTGCAGACTTGGAAAGCCATCTGATAGATACATGACTCTCCTGTCTGCCAGCACAGGAATCCAAAGTTAGTACGCCTGTTTTCCAGAAGGACCTTGAGGAAGCATATGTCCTGGCGCCCAGGGTCTTTGGTCTCCAGAGAGGAATCAGACTTTGGGGCTCATATCTAGAGGCCTTTATAGACACCTCAGGCAGGAGAAGGCAGCAGGGGGCAGGAGCCATCCTGAGATCTTCACAGTGACCAGCCCAGTGGCAGCACCCCGACCCCAGTCCCGGGTATGGACAGAGCCCAGGTGTATGTCATGTGCTGCCTTTGTCTGTCTGCTTATTTAAGAAAAAGTGGAATTAAATGGGGGCAGGTGAGGGAGATTAAGAAGTTACCAAGTCTAGCCTGGCCTGGAGTCATACAGCTTGGCCTTGGTGAGCCAGAATCTTCCACAGCATCTACCAGCTGGGGCACCACCTTCTCAGCCCGCTGCATCCTGGAAGATGGTTCCTGCCAATAGGGCTCCAGAGATTGTTCTCTGGGATGTGGTGGTGTTGACCCTAGATGCCCAGGTATCTGTGGCCTGGCTTCCCAGGGCTCCCAGTCCTGGCGGTGGAGTAGGGGGCTGAGCTTTGCAGAGTCACCGAACGGGTCTTTGTTAGTGCTCTATCTGGAGCTCAGGGTTCACTGGAGAAGCTCCAGGGCTAAAATGGTAGACTCTGGATTCCAAACTCTGACCCTGGCCTCCTCCTCTTCTTCCTCCCCTCACTCCTGTTCCGTCTCACCTTCATCCCCAGGCCTTGACTGCCCACTTGGCTTCTTCTGCACCCTGCTTCTTTGGTAGCCTCCAAGAAGCCTCCCTGACTGATGGCCTCTCGTCAGGGCCCTGTGGCCCTGCCCATCATGCAGGTGACCCTGCTTTCTGTGCCCTCTGCCAGCAAGGGATGATGAAACCATGGCCGCCTCTGGGTATGTGCTGTCCGAGGAAGCCACAGCCTCCCTTCCTGTCTGCACTGGCGCTCCTCTCCTCACAGCCCCCCTCTCTTCTCACTCCCCTAGACTTCTTTCCAAGCCCCTGATGCTACTGAAGCTCCCTCCCCTCACTCCAGCCTTCTCAGAGATGTTTCAAATAGAAACCAAAGCCCTTAGGTGGGAAGGCCCTCCTGCCCTGTTCACATCCACCAGCCCATCCTTGACAGGACTCATTAGAACCTCCTTCCCTATTCTGCTCTTGGGTTCAAGGAGACCCCCTTCTCCCGGCCTACTGAGCCTGTCCCCACCCTCTCCTCTGTGAACCCCGAAATCTCTGCCTTTCCACTCCTCCTTCCTCAGAGTCCACAAACACCCCAGAGTCTTAACAAAGGCCTCCCTTGATCCTGCAATCCCCCTCACCCCTCCCTTTTACCATCATTCTTCTTGGAAGCACATGGGTGCCCAGACCCACTGCAGCCACCTCTTGACCATAGCTTTGCCCACTGATCCCTCCACCACTGTCCCCAGAGAATCCTTCATTCCCAGAAACAGCCCCTCTCCAGCAAGGTCACCAACATCTGGGGGCTCCTCTGCAGACCTCCCACAAGTGTCCTTCCTCTCTGCTGTGTCATAGTGCCTACTCAGGATGGCCTGTCTCCCCGGTGTTCTCTCCTACTGGGGGTTCTGAGACTCTGCCTTCTTGTCTCTCCTACCTTGTAGCCTGCTTCCTGTTCGGGGTCATCAAAGAGCAGAAAGATCCAACCCATGGACCAGTGGGTTCTCCATGAATTGTTCCATTCCACCACACACACACACACACACACGCATGCAGTTTCCCTCCACATGCACCCCAGCAGACTTCATCCCATTCTACCTACTTTGTTTCCCACACCTTCTTCCTGAGCACCAGATACTGGGAGCCATGACCTGATGGACCCTCTCCAGATACAAGGATGCAATATGGCCAGATCTGAATTTACTGCCTTATCCCTGCTTCTCCCAAACTCTCAGTGCCTTCTACCAAATCACCTAAGTCAGAAATCTGGGATTCATCCTAGACTGCTCCCTCATATCCACAATGCCCAAGGTCCTTTCCAACCCATCTTATATTTCCTCCTGGCCTTCAGTCTCTCTGGCTCCAGTCTACTCTTGGTATTGTCAACAGAGTGATCTTGACAAAAAGCAACTGACCACGCTTTTCAGGCCCTTTGATGGTTCACCACTGCACACGATGGAAGCTGAGCTTCTTGGCTGGCATTCAGGCCCTTTTATGTCAGCCCCCTGCCTATGTCTTTGGCCCCAGCTTTCCCATGCCTGCTCCCCACTCTGGCTCTGGAATGCTAATTTCAGACCACTGTCTCATACTTCCATAGCTGGGTTCAGCTTTTTTTTTTTTTCTGGGGCTGGGGGGTGGTCTGACCCCTCACCGATTCCTTAACAAAATATGTATCCTCTCTCAAGATTTAACACAAGCACCCTCTTCTCCATGACGTCTTCTGTGAATCTCCTCTGCATCTTTGCTGTGTGTCTATGCACCTTTCCTAAGATTTTGAGTGCAGTGCTGGCTCTCTCTCACTATCAACTCTTGAGTGCTGTGTCTGCCCCAGCCCTGGGGCCTAGAATAGTGGTGGGCACAGAGGTAGCATCACCATCCAGATGAGGGAGGCCTCTCTACAGGCCCCTCCTCCTCTGCTTGCCTTTGGACTGGTATCCTTCCTGGGCAGTCTCTGTGGCCTGCTCTTCAGGCTCCTCTTGTTCTCCCCAGGGAAAGTGACTGAGATCCAAGGCTTACACTTCCGCCTGTTCTTAAATGACACCTTCAGGTCCATGAATCAAGGCAAATTAGAAGTGGTCAAATGAGATGGCAAGAGTGAACATCAACATTCTAGGAATCAGCGAACTAAAATGGACTGGAATGGGGGAATTTAACTCAGATGACCATTATATCTACTACTGTGGTCAGGAATCCCACAGAAGAAATGGAGTAGCCATCATGGTCAACAAAAGAGTCTGAAATGCAGTACTTGGATGCAATCTCAATCATTCTAGGAATCAGCGAACTAAAATGGACTGGAATGGGTGAATTTAACTCAGATGACCATTATATCTACTACTGTGGGCAGGAATCCCTCAGAAGAAATGGAGTAGCCATCATGGTCAACAAAAGAGTCTGAAATGCAGTACTTGGATGCAATCTCAAAAATGACAGAATGATCTCTGTTCGTCTCCAAGGCAAACCATTCAATATCACAGTTATCCAAGTCTATGCCCCAACCAGTAAAGCTGAAGAAGCTAAAGTTGAACGGATTTTTGAAGACCTACAAGACCTTTTAGAACACCCCAAAAAGATGTCCTTTTCATTATAGGGGACCAGAATGCAAAAGTAGGAAATCAAGAAACACCTGGATTAACAGGCAAATTTGGCCTTGGAATGCGGAATGAAGCAGGGCAAAGACTAATAAGAGTTTTGCCAAGAAAATGCAGTGGTCATAGCAAACACCCTCTTCCAACAACACAAGAGAAGACTCTACGCATGCACATCACCAGAGGATCAACACCAAAATCAGATTGATTATATTTTTTGCAGCCAAAGATGGAGAAGCTCTATACAGTCAACAAAAACAAGATCAGGACCTGACTGTGGCTCAGATCATGAACTTCTTATTACCAAATTCAGATTCAAATTGAAGAAAGTGGGGAAAACCACTAGACCATTCAGGTATGACTTAAATCAAATCCCTTTTTCACATATATATACACACATCACTTATTTATCCATTCTTCTATTGATGGATGTTTAGGTTGCTTCCATAGCTTGCCATTGTAAATAGTGTAACAATAAACATCAGGGTACATATTTCTTTTCGAAGTGTGCTTTCTGTTGATATATGCCCATGAGTGGGATTTCAGGATCATTGTTGTTCAGTTGCTTAGTCATGTCCCACCCTTTGCAACTCCATGGACTGAAGCATGCTAGCCTTCCCTGTCCTTCACCATCTCCGAGAGGATCATAACGTAGTTTAATATTTAGTTTAAGGAAACTTCATACTGTTCTCCATAGGGGTTGTACCATTTTACATTCCCACTAAGTGTAAAAGTATTCCCTTTTCTCCACATCCACTCTAGTATGTATTGTTTGTAAACTTTTTGATGGTGGCCATTCTGGCCAGTATGAAATGATACACTTTTGCAGTTTTGATTTGCATTTCTCTAATAATTAGACAAGTTAAGCATTTTTTTTTATGCACCTCTTGGCCATCTGTATGTTTTCTTTGGAGAAATGTTTACTTAGATCTTCTGCCCATTATTTGATAAGGTTGTTTGTACTTCTGATAGTGAGCTATTTGTATATCTTGGAGATTAATTCTTTGGTCACATCATTTGCAAAAATTTTCTTCCTTTCTGAGGATTGTCTTTTCATTTTGTGTATGGTTTCCTTCTCTGTACAAAAGCTTTTAAGTTTAACTAGGTCACATTTGTTTTTTTTTTGNAATGGGAAAGACTAGAGATCTTTTCAAGAAAATTAGAGATACCAAGGGAACATTTCATGCAAAGATGGGCTTGATAAAGAACAGAAATGGTTTGGACCTAACAGAGCAGAAGATATTAAGAAGAAGTGGCAAGAATACACAGAGGAACTGTACAAAAAAGATCTTCACAAAAAAGATCTTGTGGTAAAGAACCCATCCACCAATGCAGGAGACTTCAGAGGTGCAGTTTCCATCCCCAGGTTGGGAAGATCCCCTGGAGGAGGAAATGGCAACCCACTCCAGTATTCTTGCCTGGAGAATCCCATGGACAGAGGTGTCTGGTGGGCTACAGTCCATGAGGTTGCAGAAGAGTCGGACACGACTGAAGCGACGTAGCATGCAGTGGTGGCTCAGTGGTGAAGAATCCACCTGCCAATGCAGGAAACACAAGTTTGACTCCTGGGCGGGGAAGATCTCCCAGAAAAGGAAATGTCAACCCACTCCAGTATTCTTGCCTGGGTAATTCCATGGACAGAGGAACCTGGTGAGCTGCAGCTGATGGGGTTGCAGAAGAGCTGGACACAACTGAGCAACAAAACAGCAATAAATTTGAACATATGTTTTTAAAAATATTAATTTTATTTATTTGGCTGTGCTGGGTCCTAGTTGTGGCCTGTGGGATCTAGTTCCCTGACCAGGGATTGAACCCCGGCCCCTGCATCAGGAACTTGGAGTCCTAGCCACTGGACCACCAGGGAAGTACCTGAACATATGTTTTCATTTCTCTTTGGCACATATATAGAAGTGGGATTGCTAAATTATATGAAAATTATATTTGTACCTTTAGTTTTAGCAAAACTAAAGGACCTCTGCTTATAGGAAGATAAAATAGACATATGTTTCCTTTTATTTCTCCTACTAAGTACAAATAAAAATCCTGGACACCATGTGTAACACAAATATAAGAAGACTCTGAAAGGTGGAAAGGAGTCAGACTAGCTAGGGACCTCAGGACCCAAGAAATGACCAAGATAATTTTCCTGGTTTTCTTTTTGTCTCTTATATCCTAGACTTAGAGCTGAAGAAGCCAACAATCTGGAAATACTGGCACAGAGAGAAAAAGCCCCAACAAAAGCCTGCTTCTTCTAGCCAAAGAGCTAGGAAAGGGGCATCCTGGCAAGACAGAAAAGTTTTAGACAAAGCTGCTTTACTGCATGCCACGAACACCATAGAATACCATGCGTGATCCCCTCAGCACAGCCCTTGAAACCAAATATTGAGAAAAGATGGAAGTCGTGCAATAATTGTTCAAAAACTGAAAGAAGAGTCATTAACCTAGAATCTTATACTCAGCACTATATCCTTCTGGAATGAAGGGGAAATCAAAACATTCTCAGACAAAGAAAAATTATGACTTTGTTGCTCGCAGATCAATCCTTAGTGAATCAGTAAAGAAAATTCTCTAAACAAACAGAAAATGATGAAAGAAGGAATCTTGGAACATCACGAACGAAGAAAAAACATGGTAAGTGAAATATGGATAAATATGATAGGTTTTCCCTCTCTTAAAAGTTTTCTGAGTTACACTTGATGGTTGAAGCAAAAACTTGGGACTTCCCTGGTGGTCCAGTGGCTAAAACTCTGCAGGGGGCCTGGGTCTGACCACTGGTCAGGGACTAGACCCTGCATTGCACAGCTAAGAGTTCACGTGCTTCAGCTAAAAGTCTCACAGGCCGCAGTGAAGAAAGAAGATTTCGCGTGCTGCAACTAAGACTGGTGCAGCCAAATATATACGTAAATGTCCTAATGACCTTACTACATATTTTCTACAGAAAGTCACTTACAAGATAATGATCCAGCCAAACTGAAAGTAACAGGATGGGGAAAGAAATACAGTGAAAATATTGATCAAGAGCAAGCTAACATGGCTATAGGAGTGTCTAAGAAAGTAGACTTCAGAACAGAGAAAACTATCGGAGACAGAGAGGGATACTATGTAATGATGAAAAGAGTCAACACACAGAGGAACAGCAGTCCTAAATAAACACCAAACAGCTGCCAAAATCGTGAAGCAAAAACTGACAGACTTGAAAATGAAAAGAGACAAAGCCGCCATCATTGGAGACTTCAACACCCCTCTCTTAACAGCTGGTAGAATAACTACTCAGAAAAGTCAGAAAGAAAGAAAAGAGACAAAAAAAAAAAAGAAAAGTCAGAAAGAATATAGAAGAACTCAAAGGAGCCATCAATAGCAGGATCTAATCAACATTTATAGAATACTCCACTTAACGATTGTATATGGACTGTTTCAATGCCAGTGTCTGGGTTATGACAGCGTAGTATAATTTTACAAGATATTGGGGGAACTGGGAAAACGGTACAATGCATTTCTGTATTATTTGTTACAACTGCATATAAATCTAAACCTTTCTCAAAGATTAAAAGGTAAAAAGAACACCTGTACTTCTCATTTAAAATTACAGTTGAGGGAGTTCCTTGGCAGTCCTAGGACTCTGATTTCACTGCCTTGGGCCCAGGTTCAGTCCTTGGTCAGGGAACTAAGACCCCGCAGACCACATGGTACAGCAAGAAAAAGAACAAGGTACAATTGACCCTTGAACCACAAGGAGGTAAGGGGCGCTGACCCCCTGCACAGTCGAAAGTCTGCATTTAACTTAGAGTCAGCCCTCTGCATATGAGGCTGTTCAGTACCCATGGTCCCCTCTTCCACATCCTTGGGTTCGCAAACCTTGGATTGTGCAGTGCTGCAGTGTTTACTACTGAATTAAAAAAATCTGTGTATACCTGGACCTGCCCAGTTCAAACCTATGTTGTTCAGGGGCCAACTGTCATCAGACGGTCACATATATTAAACTTATACTTCTGAGATCTGTTTTTAGCATGTACGCAACATAATCTGAGACTTAAAAACTCGATCTTGATTTCAGGCAAAGCTCATCAAGAGATTAAACTGTTAGGGGAAACACTGACTGAAACCACACCCTTGGACCAGGCACCATAGTAACCATTTGCAGAAGTTATTTTAGGACAGAAGGTGCTGGTAAGAAACAAGGAATTAACAAGCCACACCAGCCAGAAAAATCTCAGTAAGGTCAAAAGGAGAGAGGAGAGGCCAATCCGTATGTCCTACCAACTTCCCAGAATCTTCTTTGTTGGAATCCATCTTGGCTGAGGAATGCGTGTGCCACCAGGAAGCACCCGGAGTCAGAATGATGGGCTGGAGACAGCCCAGAAACTCTTCCCATTACTATGAAACCCGAGCCTGCAGGCCACGTGGCAGAGCAGTCCTCCTGGGCTCCCTGACCTGCTCTCCGCCCAGATGCCCCTCCCCATAAGGTCCTTGCTTTGTTAGCATGCTTATTTCCTCGGACAACTCACTCCCAGGTGTTAGACAAGAGCTCATCCTCGGACCCTGGACAGGGTACCCTTCCTGCAACGAAACCCTAAAATGAAAGATTGGGAACCCGACAGTGGAGGGAGCAGGCTGACACCACACAAACCCATTGCTTGATGTCAGCATTATCAGGAGCGGATCACCCACGCTCTTTGTATCTCCTTGATGTTACACATTGGGAAGTACATGGGACCACTGACGAAGCATTCTTAACAGGGAAAAAACAAAGTTGAACTAGAATATAATCGAGTCATTAGCACTTCCATTTGGTGAGAAATATGAGGAACAAGTTAAATGAAACTATGACTATGCAGAAAGAATGTGGGGTGTCCTCTAGGCCAACTGGTAGGTCTCTCCCATAAACAAATGCATGGTAAGCGGTGAGCTGCTGCTGCTGCTAAGTCGCTTCAGTCGTGTCCGACTCTGTGGGACCCCACAGACGGCAGCCCACCAGGCTCCCCCGTCCCTGGGATTCTCCAGGCAAGAACACTGGAGTGGGTTGCCATTTCTTTCTCCAATGCATGAAAGTGAAAAGTGAAAGGGAAGTCGCTCAGTCGTGTCCGACCCTCAGCGACACCATGGACTGCAGCCCACCAGGCTCCTCCGTCCATGGGATTTTCCAGGCAAGAGTACTGGAGTGGGGTGCCATCGCCTTCAAAGCGGTGAGACTGCTGAAGTTTAAACTAGACTTTTGAATATAACAGCCAAATGTAATGTGTTGACCATGTCTTATCCTAATGGAAGGCAACTGAAACTTTTTTTTTTTTTTAATTTTTGATCTCCTGCATTGGAAACACCGAGTCTTAACCACTGGACCACCGGGGAAGTCCTGAAGCCACCTGAAACTTTTTAAAAACAATCAGGGATATTTGAATATAGATGTGGTAATATTAAGTGACACAAAAGAATTGTTCATTTATTTTTAGTGCGACAGTGGCTTTGCAGTTAAGTGAGAAGTTGCCTGCTGCAATGCATGCACCCTGGTGTATATTGGCATCTCTAGTATCTCCAGCACAGTGTTGAATGAGAGGGGTGAGAGTGACCTTGGGTAGCTTCGCCCTGCAGTGGCTTGAAGCGGGGCTTGGGTTCCCAGTCAGAGATTCAGACAGTGTTGCGGCTCTGAGAGAACCAGATCCTAACCACTAGACCAGCGGTCACGGACAAGGGCCCTGGCCCTTCAGTTTTGCAGAAAAGGCTTCCCACAAAGACGGAAAGTAGTGAAACAGGTATTTTTTAAGTGGGAAAAGAGTACAGTGCATGTGGATCGTGGCAGACTCAGAGGGAGAGGACAGTCGCGCCCTGGTGGAGTTTGGATTACTTTCAGGCGTGTCTTCCGGGTTTCCCTTGGCCAATCATTTTGACTTGCCTGGTTCCCAGTCCACGGTTAGTTTATTTCAGGCTCCTCCCATGTGGGCGCACGCATCTCTTAGCCAAGATGGATTCTACGGCAAAGGCCTATGGGTAGGGTATCCCTTGCTATCACTCCTCTTTGACCTCCAAGGAGCCCTTCTGTGCATGTGTGGTTGGGAAGGTCTCCTGACTTCGAGAATGAGGAATATGTGGTCTGGGCAGGGTCCGGCTACTTCTCGTCACTGTCCTGCTCTCCTCATCTAGGAGTTTCGGTTCACAGGGAATGACTGTCTAATCGGTTTACTTTGGTGGGGCCCATCTACCTCCTGCCTCAAGAGCAGACATCCCTGCCTGGTTACCAATCTTGAGGGAGAATTGTTTCACTATTAAATATAATGTCAGCTATATGTTTTCTGAATATGCCCTTTTTCATTTTGAGGAAATTCCCTGTTCTTATTTTGCTGAGGGTTTTTTTTTCTTTCTCCTTCATGAATGGGTATTGAACTCTGTTAAATGCTTTTTCTGCATCTATTGAGATAATCATAAGCGTTTTATTCTTTGCTGCTAGTATGTGTGCAAGCTAAGTCGCTTCAGTCATGTCTGACTCTTTGGGACCCTATGGACTGTAGCCCGCCAGGCTCCTCCTCTGTCCTTGGGATTCTCTGGGCAAGAATACAGGAGTGGGTTGCTGTGCCCTCCTCCAGGGGATCTTTCCAAGGGGATCTTTCCAACCCGGGAATCAAACCCCTGTTTGTCTCCTGCACTGGCAGGCAGGCTCCTTACCACTTGCGCCACCTGGGAAGTCCCTGGCGTTAGTACACTCAACTATATTGATTGCTTTTCCTGCCACCTTGCAGGCCCTGAACTCAGCTCTGTGGTTTTCTTGTTGGTACTTGCCAAAAGCTTCAGCCAGCATTTGTATTAAAGTACTGAAAGAACTCAAGCGAAAACACCCTTCAGAAATGAAAGCAAAATAAAGACTTTGTTCAGACAAAGGCTGGGGAGAATGCATAGTAGCCAGCTCTCACTATAGCAAATATTTGGAAAATTCTTTAGAAGGAAGAAAAGTTGGATTTACACACACACAAAAAGAAGAGTGCTGGAAATGATAAACGTGAGGATAAAGATAACTTTTAACCTTTTTTCATGTTTAGCCTTTTAAAAAGTGAGTTTTTATAAAGTTAAAAATACACTTACTGTATGACTCAGCAAAAACTAACCCCGGTAGCCTTCATGAACCTACCTACAAAAACCTTTGACCAACAGAGTTGACTAACACCAACTGATTGATGTCATTGCAACACTGACTGGTTTGCAAATATAAAGCAAACTGTATTCTTGGGATGAAATGTAATCAGTCAGGGTGTGTTATCCTCATTGTATATTGAGAGGTTTTGTAGGTGTAGGTGGGTTCCAGGAACAGCCTCGGGTCTCCCTTGAGCCAGCCCAGCGTTCTGAAGCAGCCCCTGAGCTCTCCCTGGCCGTCAGGAGGTCGACCCGCCCCGCTGGGCTCGCAGCGCCCTCAGTATCTCTGCTCCTTGCTCCTAATAAGCGCACTCCATTCCGAAATGCTCTGTGTCTGGAATTTTTTTTCCAACTTGAGCTCAGACTACCTCAACAGATTCCAAATGCACTTTTCAAACTATGCGGTTCAGTCAGGGAATGGCCGCTGTACTTTAGAGACCACATCCTCTAAAGTTCTCATGTTCCATTCAGTTTCAGGTCACAGTGCCAATCCCTTTATCAACAAGCCACAGAATTTTACATGAGAACATTCCTTCCACCTCAGCAGAAACCTCTCAGGCTTTGTGTTTCCTCCCTTAAGGCAGGGGATGCATCAGCACAGAAGAGCTATTATTATTCCTTAAACAAAGAGACTGTAGTTTTGTACTTGATCTTTTTAAGCTATTTGCTAGAAATCACATTGAATCTTCTTAGGTCAGTTTCAGATTTTGTCATCTTAAACAACAGAATTTTGGGGTGGTTTGCTGTGTAACAATAATTTTTATATTATGATTAATATGAGCAGGTGGAGAAGGGAACAGCAACCCACTCCAGTATTCTTGCCTGGAGAAGTCCATGGACAGAGGAGCCTGGCAGGCTGCAGTCCGTGGGGTTACATGACTGAACATGCGTGCACGAGGGTGGAGCGAGATGGGTTGGCAGCAATAAGCTGGTAGAACTGAAATGATTAATAATGATGATGTGAGGAGCAAGCATCCATTTTATTATGGGTGAAGACAGAGGAGGGGTCTTTGTTGTAAGCCTTTACTGGCAGGGTGTGTGTCTCCTTTCATTAATAGATGGTGAGTAGGACCTTCCTTTGAACAGAATCTCTTTTCAAAAATTATTTATCTATTTATGGTTGTGCTGGGTCCCTTTTTTTCACATTTAAAAAATTTTATTTTTCATTTTTAAAATTATTTTTTATTTTTAATTGGAGGCTAGTTACTTTGCAATATCATGGTGGTTTTTGCTATACGCTGACATGAATCAGCCATGGGTGTACACGTGTCCCCCATCCTGAACCCCCTCCCACCTCCCTCCCCATCCCATCCCTCAGGGTCATCCCAGTGTACCAGCTCTGAGCGCCCTGTCTCATGCATCGAACCTGGACTGGCGATCTGTTTCACATATGGTAATATCCATGTTTCAGTGCTATTCTCTCAGATCACCCCACCCTCCCCCTCTCCCACAGAGTCCAAAAGTCTGTTCTTTACAGCTGTGTCGCTTTTGCTGTCTCGCATATAGGGTCATCGTTACCATCTTTCTAAAGTCCATTTGTATGCGTTAGTTTACGGTATTGGTGCTTTTCTTTCTGACTTACTTCGCTGTGTAGAATAGGCTCCAGTTGCATCCGCGTCGTTAGAACTGATTCAAATGCGTCCTTCTTAAGTGCCGGGGGCCTTGGCGCTGTGTGCGGGCTCTCTAGCTGTAGAGAGGGTGACGCCTCTTCTTGCAGAGCGCGGCTCTGCGTGTATGGGTAGCACATGGGCTTAGTTACCCTGTAGCTTGTGGAATCTTCCTGACCAGGGATTGAACCCATGTCCCCTGCATTGCCAGACGGATTCTTAACCCCTGGGCCTCCAGGGAAGTCCAACAAAGAGTCTTTGACTGGTGGATTCGTCTGAATTTCCCAGTTGAGCCCCTTTCACCACCTGCTGCTGCTTGACCCACGACCCACCCCTCGCCCAGAGTGTGATTTTTCTGCCCTGGGCATGTTCAGAAAGCAACCACCAGGCCTGGGATTGCGTTTCTTCTCCAGTCTTGGGAACTTCCTACATGGAATAGGGACTTGCTGAGGGAAATGGGGTTCCTGACTGCCAACGCCACTCCCATCAAGAAGGAGACCAGCAGCAGAGGGGAAAATCTGAGGATGAGCAGAGGACGGGAGCGGAGGAAAGTCGCCGATGAGGTGGCTGTGTGTTAAAAGTCCCACAGCATCCTGGGGGTTTTTATCCTTCTTGGAAGGTTTTTGTCCAAATTATTCCCTTTCTGAGTGTCCAGTGAGATAATTCGGAGAGAAAATCCACCTCAGGGTGGACGGCCCTCTTCCCCTCTGTCATGTGGGAACGTGAGGGCCGCCTGCAGCCCCACCGAGAGGTCAGGCTGGGAGACCCCCCGCGCCTCTGCCCCGCGGCGGCTCCCCTCGTGGGTCCACCCCGCCGGCAGGAAGGCCCAGGCGGGGGAGTCACAGCAGTGAGGAGAGAGAGCCGCGGGGCCCACTCAGTGACGGGGCTAGGGCAGGGCTAGGGTTGGCTTTATTCAGACGGGAGACGCCCCAGAGGGGCTCGGCCCAAGGCGTGACACGCTGTGAGGCACCTGGGAGGGAGGCAGGGGTCTAGAAAAATAACGCCGGGATCCCGACGATGGAGAAAGACCGCGCGAAATCAGCTTAAGGCAGAGGCCGGCCAGGGAGAGAGCAACAGAGGAGGCGGAGAGGAAGAGGCCTCCGGCGCCTGAGCCGGGTGGGGCCTAGCGGAAGTAGCTGGGACAGTCGTGGGCGACCAGGCGCCAGGCCTGATCAAAGGCCCGCACGACGGCCGGCTCCAGGGGCCCTTCCTCGGTGGCCGCCAAGTTCTCTTCCAGCTGCTCCAGGCTGGACATGCCCAGGATGACCGCGTCCCCGTGGGCGGCCTGCAAGGGGAGACGGCCAGACGTCACACACTGATGCCCCACAGAGCCCGTCACACACCCCCCGCCCAGCCCCGCCCCTGCCAAGACCTGGGGTTGGGCAGACTCTTTATACCCTACATGGTGAGAGAGTTAATTCTCAGGTAGGTTGATAAGAAGTCCAGGGTCCCCAAGGAGGAGAAAGGGGTCTGGGGCTCTCAAGAAGGAGAAAAGGACAAACTTTTTTTCCCTACATTCCTTAGTCTTAGTCACATAGTTTCCTTAAGCCCAGAGCTAGTGATTATACAATAAAACAACTCATCTTAAGCTCTCTACTAATGCAAAGAATGCTCAAACTACCGCACAATTGCACTCATCTCACATGCTAGTAAAGTAATGCTCAAAATGCTCCAAGCCAGGCTTCAGTAATACATGAACCGTGAAATTCCAGATGTTCAAGCTGGTCTTAGAAAAGGCAGAGGAACCAGAGATCAAATTGCCAACCTCCGCTGGATCATTGAAAAATCAAGAGAGTTCCGAAAAACATCTATTCTGCTTTATTGACTATGCCAAAGGCTTTGACCGTGTGGATCACAATACACTGTGGAAAATTCTGAAAGAGATGGGAATAGCAGACCACCTGACCTGCCTCTTGAGAGTCCTATATGCAGGTCAGGAAGCAACAGTTAGAACTGGACATGGAACAACAGACTGGTTCCACATAGGAAAAGGAGTACGTCAAGGCTGTGTATTGTCACCCTGCTTATTTAACTTCTGTGCAGAGTACATCATGAGAAACTCTGGGCTGGATGAAGCACAAGATGGAATCAAGATTGCAGGGAGAAATATCAGTAACCTCAGATACGCAGATGACAGCACCTTTATGGCAGAAAGTGAAGAACTAAAGAGCCTCTTGATGAAAGTGGAAGAGGAGAGTGAAAAAGTTGGCTTAAAGTTCAACATTCAGAAAAGTAAGATCATGGCATCTGGTCCCATCACTTCATGGCAAATAGATGGGAAAACAGTGGCTGACTTTATTTTTTTGGGGCTCCAAAATCACTGCAGATGGTGACTGCAGCCATGCGATTAAAAGACGCTTACTCCTTGGAAGGAAAGTTATGACCAACCTAGATAGCATATTCAAAAGCAGAGACATTACTTTGCAAACAAAAGTCCGTCTAGTCAAGCCTATGGTTTTTCCAGTGGTTATGTATGGATGTGAGAGTTGGACTATAAAGAAAGCTGAGCACTGAAGAATTGATGCTTTTGAACTGTGGTGTTGGAGAAGACTCTTGAGAGTCCCTTGGCCTGCAAGGAGATCCAACCAGTCCATCCTAAAGGAAATCAGTCCTGAGTGTTCGTTGAAGGAGTGCTGCTGAAGCTGAAGCTCCAATATTTGGCCACCTGTTGCAAAAAGTGACTCATTGGAAAAGACCCTGATGCTAGGAAAGATTGAAGGCAGAAGGATAAGGGGACAACAGAGGATGAGATGGCTGGATGGCATCACCGACTCAATGGACATAAGTTTGGGTAAACTCCGGGAGTTGGTGATGGACAGGGAGGCCTGGCGTGCTGCAGTCCATGGGGTTGCAGAGTCGGACACGACTGAGTGACTGAACTGAACTGAAGTAAAATCGTCAGTCGTGTCCAACTCTTTGTGACCCCATGGACTGTAGCCTACCACCCTCCTCCATCCATAGGATTTTCCAGCCAAGACTACTCGAGTGGGTTGCCATTTCCTTCTCCAGAGGATCTTCCAGACTCGGGGATGGAAGCCAAGTCTCCCCCACTGTAGGCAGAGGCTTTACCGTGTGAGCCACCAGGGAAGGATTATATACCAACAATGTATCTTGCTGGAAACAAGAACCTTCTGACTAGTCCTGTTTATGTGAAGTGGGAGTGGGTCTGGTAAGAGCTTTTCTATTGTTAACGTGTGTTGTGGGAGTGGGTTTGGTAAAACTACATAAGGCCTTGATAAAACTAGCGAATGGGACACTCTCTGATCCTTTCTGATGTCTGTGTCAGAAGCTTTCTTTGTCCTTTCTCCTTGTAATAAACTTCTGCCACACGAAAGCTGTGAGAGATCAAGCCTGGTCCCTGGTCCCTAAGCTAAATCTTCTTCGGAGATCAAGAAGCGGACATCGTTCATCATAAGCTATCGACAGTTGTACAAAGTGCTTATGGTGCCTTCAACATTCGTAACTATGTGACCCTGAATCTTCTCTTCTTTCCTCTGCTGCCATGATGTTTGTCCTCATTCAGACCTCAGTTCAGAGCCCGGTTCTGCCACTCAGCAGCTGTGCGAAGCTGGTTTAGCTATGTAAGACCAAACTCTCAGATCTCAGTTTTCATCGTGCTTATGGGAATGAGAAATTATACAAAGCACCTAACTCCCATTTATTGAAAACCTGCTGTATACATGCCAGACACTATGCAACTGTGTAAGGCTGCAGCTGGAGAAAAATTTTAGCCAGGAAGACAGGGGACACCAAAGAGAGGGAACCCCCACTCCTCCAGAGGAGCACGACCAGCGGGCTGTATATCAAGTCTGTGACAACTTTCTCTCCCATTCACAACTGTTTGCTCATCAGAAAAACTGGAATAATCCCACTTCATCAGGCCTAAGCAATCGTTCAATCCATGCTTGTAAAGCCCTCGCAACAGGGCCTGATTCTTCGGCAGCTACCCAGAAAAACAGTAAGGCTGCCGTGGGAATTGGACCAGAGAGAGATTTCAGAGGGAAAAACGACTTAGAAATCATGCTGGCTCCTCAAAGAGAGCAGGGTCAGGGCTTCCAGGGATGGTGGGGGCGGGAGGGAGGTTACCTGGAGCTGGGAATGGTGGTACATCCACCGGAGGGCGGCTGAGGTCATGCTGGGGGCGCTGGTGCCATACGCAGCCTGCAGGGCCTTCTCCACCAGGGCGATGCCCTCGAAGTGGTGCTCCTTCCAGTAGCTGGACAGGTGGGGACGGTAGCACAGGGTCAGGACCGCGGGTCACACGGGGGGCCACTGCCTAAGAGTCAACCAGGAAGCCCCCGTAGCATGGAGGGGCCAGGGTCCCCTCGAGCAGGGCGTCTCCTGCCTTTTTGGGCAACAGAACCACCCAGGACGCTGGCTCCCTCACCAGAGACCTCAAGGATGTCTCAGCTCTTAAGAACTCAAACCCTGCCCTTACTTTACCTGGAGAAACAGGAAGCCAGGACAGGGGCCGAGCCCGGCCCCAGGCCTCCTGTTCCTCCACCCGGGGCCCTGTCTTCCCCCCCGGGCAGATGACCAGTTTTCTTAGGCATGACTTATGACTTGGAAGGTCGGCCATAAGGCCCAGGGATCGGCATTCCTCACGGAGGTCCCAAGAAAACAAAACGAAGCCTTGCAGAGGGTTTCCTAATTCCTCCAGGAATCAAGAGAGCAGCAAGGGACAGCTTTGAAAGGAAAGCAGCCCAGGGATGCCCCACTTTCAGACTGTGGGGACCCCTCCC
>SJXQ01009749.1:0-21506 GCA_006408695.1 Aepyceros melampus
CTATTCTTTGGAACTCTGCATTCAGATGCTTATATCTTTCCTTTTCTTCTTTGCTTTTTGCTTCTCTTCTTTTCACAGCGTCTTTTAATTTCATGACTGCAGTCACCTTCCGCAGTGATTTTAGAGCCAAGATATATTTGCAGCCTATTTTTATGAGACCATTGAAGCCAATTCTTCAGCATGCCTCTCTTTACATTTCCTCTGTCAATTAAATATTTTCAAAACAATTTTGAAAGATAATTTTCACACTTTATATATTTATTGAATTAATTTTATTATTTTCTAATTAGTAGAAAATTTTTAGCCTTGGTATGTAGATTTATTAGGACCCATTAGGTCATTCATATTGAACACATGCTTCTAATAATCACAACTACTTTCTACTTATAGCTCTGTTAATCAACCTGTGCTCTCACTTAATTACTGCCCCTCAAAAATTCAAAAATCTATTGACATGTTTAACTACAAGGAGCTATTTTGAAAAGGCTCTATATATGTTGATAATTTTAAACTTATATTTTTGCCTGAAGTGAATTAAAATAAATATGGGGAAGTTAAAATATTAATATAAAATAGTTTATTTTTTACTCAGAAAAAATCTTGAAAAGTTCCCCAGGTCTTTTTCTTCTATCATTGTTGTAGCCATTTTTTAAGGCATTTCAGTTCAGTTCAGTCACTCAGTCATGTCCGACTACTTGTAACCCAATGGATTTGCAGCATGCCAGGCTTCCCTGTCCATCACCAACTCCCAGAGTTTACCCAAACTCATGTCTGTTGAATTGGAGATGCCATCCAACCATCTCATTCTCTGTTGTCCTGTTCTTCTCCTGCCTTCAATCTTTCCCAGCATCAGGTCATTTCTAAGGAATCAGTTCTTCACATCAGGTGGTCAAAGTTTTGGAGTTTCAGCTTCAGCATCAGTCCTTCCAATGAATATTCAGAGTTGATTTCCTTTAGGATTGACTGGTTTGATCTCCTTGCAGTCCAAGGGACTTTCAAGAGTCTTCTCCAACACCACAGTTAAAAGCATCAATTCTTCAGTGCTCAGCTTTCTTTATGGTCCAACTCTCACACCCATACATGACTACTGGAAAAACCATAGCTTTGACTAGACGGACCTTTGTTGGCAAAGTGATGTCTCTGCTTTTTAATAGGCTGTCTTGGTTGGTCATAGCTTTCCTTATAAGGAGCAAGGGTTTTTAAATTTTGTGACTGTAGTCATAGTCTTCAGTGATTTTGGAGCCCAAGAAAATAAAGTCTGTCACTGTTTCCATTGTGTTCCCATCTACTTGCCATGAAGTAATGGGATCCGACATCATAATCTTAGTTTTCTGAATGTTGAGTTTTAGGCCAGGTTTTTTACTCTCCTCTTTCACTTTCATCAAGAGGCTTTTTAGTTCCTCTTCACTTTCTGCCATAAGGGTGGTGTTATCTGCATATCTGAGGTTATTGATATTTCTCCTGGCAATCTTATAAAGTGTCTAAATGCCACTGTCTTTGTTATGAATGGAGTGAGGTTAAAATCTCTGCAATTACTTTTAAGCATCTGGTTTTACATTTCAAAATCTGATTAAACACAATAATCTTGTGTAAAATTTGTGATTTTTCAGTGTCCACATTTATACTTTTTTCCTAAAAAAAATATGTATCATCATTTCAGTCACTCATACACACACACACACACACACACACACACACACCATGTCTTCACATATGCTTTCTGTTGCTGTTTCTGATTTCTGGTTTCTTTATTCAACAATGTGCTATAAATTTTTCCACATGATTTACAAATTTGTGTTCCTTACCCTATCATGCTGTTCCTACTTTATATCTAGTATAAAGAATAAATGACCAAGTGATTCAAGTAAAGTTGAAAATACTTGTCATTTCTTTTAATGGATATATTACATTGTGGACATACCTATGAAGTCTGAGATGTGAAATAGTCTGAAAGATATATATAGCTCATGATATGTAAGTGTTTTATATTTATGTGAAATTTTAGACTCATGGTAAACTAATTACTATAGCATGAATGAATGTTTAAACTTTTACTGTGAATAAAATATTTCTCCCTTTTATGTCATCTTTGCAATGGACAGTGCTTAATCATTAGGATTTTTTAATAGTCCATTGTGGATCAAAGCTGTGATAGAAAGTTGAATATAATCTCTATTTGTAGTTTCAAAAGTGCTAACCAAAAGGCTTTCAGAAATAATTTGCAATTGCTCCTTCAGCTAACAGTCTTTAAAAGCAAATTGATTTCACCAAATATTTTTCATGTTTTTTAGTACTGTGCTTTTTCCTGTCCGACAATATTTGAATAAAATACCACATTTTAAAATGACAAGGTTCCCATGAAAAAAAAGAGAAAAAATGTTAACAAGTAATAACGCCCCCAAAACCCAGTGAACCAAGACATGACTCAGCCCAGTGTGAAGTGACGTGCTTTGCTCCTCTGGCTAGCTTACTTCGCCACCTCCCCAGGAGAGTGAACAATTACTGTTAGAAAAAGTGAACATAAAATTATTGTGGGGAAAAGTTAGATTCATAGCTGTATAAAAGTTTTTTAAGCTTCTGTCAAAGTAGTATGTTTCCCTAAAGTGAACAAAGAAAACTAAATGGCTTACAGCTTTAAATGGTTGTTTTACTTCTAACAAAGCTACTTCACATCTTTCAATCTATATAGAAATTCTGTAAACAAATACACTATCCTTATACACACTCAATTCATCAAGTATTTTCCAGAGATTGTCACTAAAAGATGAGTTCAAAGGGCTGTTAGTTTTTTGTTTATAAACAGTGAGAGCTGGCATGTTTAAAGGTCAGATAAGTTTAAAAAATAATGAATTAAATGAGGTCAATTAGCTGTATTATGGAGGTAGAAGTGGGAAAACTATATCTGTATCTATTTCTGACCCTTTCATCATAAATGCCTTAGAATATGCTCCTCTTTCAAAATTTTAAGATATTCCATATTTCTAATGTGAACTTTTAATTTTTGTGCATTTGAAATCTAAGCAATTTTCACCAGGAAAGAAAACTCTAAGAAGCACATTTATTTAGAATGTTCAGTTCACTTCAGTCACTCAGTCGTGTCTGACTCACTGCGAACCCCAGAACTGCAGCACGCCAGGCCTCCCTGTCCATCACCAAGTCCCGGAGTTTACCCAAACCCATATCCATTGAGTCAGTGATGCCATCCAATCATCTCATCCTCTGTCGTCCCCTTCTCCTCCTGTCCTCAATCTTTCCCAACACCTGGGTCTTTTCAAATGAGTCAGCTCTTCCCATCAAGTGGCCAAAATATTGGAGCTTCAGCTTCAACATCAGTCCTTCCAATGAACACCGAGGACTGATTTCTTTTAGGATGGACTGGTTGGATCTTCTTGCAGTCCAAGGGATCCTCAAGAGTCTTCTCCAACACCGCAGTTCAAAAGCATCAGTTCTGTGCTCAGCTTTCTTTATAGTCCAACTCTCACATCTATACATGACTACTGGAAAAACCAGAGCCTTGACTAGATGGACTTTTGTTGACAAAGTAATGTCTCTGCTTTTTAATATGCTGTCTAGGTTGGTCATAACTTTCCTTCCAAGGAGTAAGCGTCTTTTAATTTCATGGCTGCAATCACCATCTGCAGTCATTTTGGAGCCCAGAAAAATAAATTCAGCCATTGTTTCCAGTTTCCCTATCTATTTCCCATGAAGTGATGGGACTGGATGCCATGATCTTCATTTTCTGAATGTTGAGCTTTAAGGCAACTTTTTCACTCTCCTCTTTCACTTTCATCAAGAGGCTTTTTAGTTCTTCTTCATTTTCTGCCATAAGGGTGGTGTCATCTGAGAAATTGATATTTCTCCTGGGATTCTTGATTCCAGCTTGTGCTTCCTCCAGTCCATCGTTTCTCATGATGTACTCTGCATAGAAGTTAAATAAGCAGGGTTACAACATACAGCCTTTGTGTACTCCTTTTCGTATTTGGAACCAGTCTGTTGTTCCATGTCCAGTTCTAACTATTGCTTCCTGACCTGAATACAGATTTCTCAAGAGGCAGGTCAGGTGGTCTGGTTTTCCCATCTCTTTGAGATTTTCCACAGTTTATTGTGATCCACACAGTCAAAGGCTTTGGCATACTCAATAAAACAGAAATAGATACTTTTCTGGAGCTCTCTTTCTTTTTCGATGATCCAGAGAATGTTGGCAATTTGATCTTTGGTTCCTCTGCCTTTTCTAAAACCAGCTTGAACATCAAGAAGTTCACAGTTCATGTGTTGCTGAAGACTGGCTTGGAGAATTTTGAGCATTAGTTTGCTAAGGTGTGAGATAAGTGTAATTGTGCAGTTGTATGAGCATTCTTTGGCATTGCCTTTCTTTGGGATTGGAATGAAAACTGATCTTTCCAGTCCTGTGGCCACTGCTGAGTTTTCCAATTTGCTGGCATATTGAGTGCAGCACTTTCACAGCATCATCTTTTAGGATTTGAAATAGCTCAACTGGAATTCCATCACCTCCACTATCTTTGTTCGTAGTGATACTTCCTAAGGCCCACTTGACTCCACATTCCAGGATTTCTGGCTCTAGGTGAGTGATCACACCATCGTGATTATTTCAGTCATGAAGATCTTTTCTCCATAGTTCTTCTGTATATTTGCCACCTCTTCTTAATATCTTCTGCTTCTGTTAGGTCCATACCATTTCTGTCCTTTATTGAGCCCATCTTTGCATGAAATGTTACCTTGATATCTCTAATTTTCTTGAAGAGATCTCTAGTCTTTCTTATTCTATTGTTTTCCTCTATTTCTTTGCATTGATCACTGAGGAAGGCTTTCTTATCTCTCCTTGCTATTCTTTGGAACTCTGAATTCAAATGGGTATATCTTTCCTTTTCTCCTCTGCTTTTCGCTTCTCTTCTTTTCACAGCTATTTGTAAGGCCTCCTCAGATAGCCATTTTGCTTTGTTACATTTCTTTTTCTTTGGATGGTCTTGATCAACTGTCTACTGTGCAGTGTCACAAACCTTCGTCCATAGTTCATCAGGCACTCTGTCTATCAGATCTAGACCCTTAAATCTATTTCTCACTTCCACTGTATAATCATAAGGGATTTGATTAGATTCATACCTGAATAGTCTAGTGGTTTTCCCCACTTTCTTCAATTTAAGTCTGAATTTGGCAATATGGAGTTCATGATCTGAGCCACAGTCAGCTCCTTGTCTTGTTTTTGCTGACTGTATAGAGCTTCTCCATCTTTGGCTGGAAAAAATATAATCAATCTGATTTCAGTGTGGACCATCTGGCGATGTCCATGTGTAGAGTCTTCTCTTTTGTTGGTTAACATTAAATGACGTGAAAGTAGTCTGTGAACTGTATCCTGACGGTCCATCCTGTTCTAAAGTGTAACGGCATTACACAAGAGATTTGAAGTTTTTAAAGTAAATAATTTCAGTAGAACAATGCCGGAGAAGGCAATGGCACCCCACTCCAGTACTCTTGCCTGGAAAATCCCATGGATGGAGGAGCCTGGTAGGCTGCAGTCCATGGGGTCGCTAAGAGTCGGACACGACTGAGCGACTTCACTTTCACTTTTCACTTTCACGCATTGGAGAAGGAAATGGCAACCCACTCCAGTGTTCTTGCCTGGAGAATCCCAGGGACGGGGGAGCCTGGTGGGCTGCCGTCTATGGGGTCGCACAGAGTCGGACACGACTGAAGCGACTTAGCAGCAGCAGCAGCAGCAGCAGCAGCAGAACAATGCATTCTTTAAAAGTAGTTATATGAGACAAGACTGCTTAGCTACAAATATTTATGTTGGAGTTTGTAGATATGATAATGGCATTATTTCTTCTTTGTGTTTTAAGATCAACCAAAAACTCTTTGAAAGTGAAAGTGTTAGTCACTCAGTCATGTCCGATTCTTTGTGACCCCACAGACTGTAGCCTGCCAGGCTCCTCTGTTCATGGAATTCTCTAGATAAGAATACCGGAGTGGGTAGCCTTTCCCTTCTCCAGTGGGATCTTCTGAACCCAGGGAGTGAACTTGGATCTCGTGCATTGAAGTAGATTCTTTACCATCTGAGCCACAAACTCTTTAGACAAATTGAATTTGACTTGGGTCTGTGGCCACCCTCCAGGCCTAACACTTCCTTCACAGTTGTGTTTTGAGAAATCTCATCCAAAACTCAACTGCAGAGCAGATTTACCAGAAAATCATGGTGGCAATTATTATGTTACCACATACCTAGTAGACCCACTAGCCCAGACAGAGAATGACTGGCCTTCGGGTCTGGTGATGAAGAAACCCTTGGAACTTCTCCAGCTGAAATTGTTTGGCAGAACGTGAAGCTGGGTAGAGGCCACATGCCCTTGGAGCAGCTGGCCCCCAAGAGGTCTAAGCCAAGAAACTTACTTTCTTTTCCAAACCTCACAAATTTAGTCAAGAAAAATTTTAATCCTCTAAAGGGAAATAGATTGAATAATGGAAGAAGGACAGAAAGTGTCTTTGTATAACAATTTGAAAACTTGTGTATCCTTTCAAATATTTCTAAATATCTAGATGTTTAGTGTTAGCCAAAGTATTTAGGTATTCACTTATAACTTTGGATATTTATGAACATCATATGATATCTTTTATGGAAAAATTGAATAGCTCGGCATTTCGGCTGAAATCATTTAGCAAATAGGGTGGGAGATTCTTAGATACTTGAACTCTATAACAGATGAAGCCGAAGCTATGTTTCACAGAGGTTTGAGAAAAATATCCTACTACAATTAAACTAATACATAACACATGAGAAATTTACATTGAAAATTGCTTATTAATTATGAGCTCAAATTAAGAGACATAGCAAAATCAACAACTACAAAATTGTGACTATATATGTGGAGAACTTGAATGTCTATGACTAATGAATATACCTGACTTAATCCATAAGGATTTTTAATAAAAGAGAGAAACATTTTAAACATTAAAAATGTTTTATTAAAGTCTTTATGGAAAAAAGATGAATATAGCAAATGCTCTGAAATTTCTTACCTTCACATATAAATTTCTGCCGAAAGGACTATGATTAACCAAGATCAGCCTAATTGACTCCTGCTTTAATTACTGGTAGCAGGGAATGGGGTTATATTGTGTGACCAAATACTTGGGCTCGGGAGGCAAGGGAGTGTGTATTGGGTGAGCAGATAACTTTATCTCTGGATTGCAAGCATGCAGATGATTTTTGCTTTTCTTTCATTTGTGTATGCACTTTTAAGTGTTCTTAATAATCAACATGGATAAATTTAATTGGAAAAATATTTTTAAATATAATTATTTAAATGTCCTTAAAATTCAGTCAATTTCTTGTACGTTGAAAACGAAATAGGAAAGGAGTTAATGCTCATTGTATGTTTAGTTCCATGGACTTATGGAACATGCATTTGTATTGTTTCTTCAGTGGGTTGATAGCTATATTGAAATATCTGACCCTTGCTTACATTTTATGACTAATGGCATATCCTGGTGAAATTTCTGGTTGAAGACAGAGGTCTTGCTTTCACTGTGACACAAGTGCTAATGTGAGATGTGGCAAGTATAGGTAAGTTATACGTTCAGCATGGACTTTATATGCCTTAAACTTCAAACCATGGATACAGTTGTACAGTGACACTCAAAAAATGTTTGGGTTTAGTCTACTCTGATTTGTTTTTTCTCAATAATTTTAAGGGCATTTAAGAGAGTTAGTGCCAAAGCACTTGGAGAAATTAAGACACTTTGAGAAATTAATTTCTCCAATTACTATGAAATGGAAGTAAGGTAATAAACATTTATGATTGTGTTCATAAAATACAAAGATAACAAAGAGAAGTTACATAAGCAATATATAATGGCTAAATTTTTAAAATGCCTTTAGCCCATTAAGTGACAGCTAAGAAAAGCTGTTTTTACAAAGAAGTCAAATCTTCCCAACCATTTTTTGAACTAGAGAAAATAATACTAGGGACAACAATAATTATAAGTTACATTTATTGGATGCTACTTCTGAACAGATGGATGCTCTATTGTGTGTATGCACTCATTTAAATCTCACAAGTATATGGGAGTAGGTACTGTCTGGTGCCAGTTTTAGAGCAGAGAGAACTGAGGCACAGAGAAGTAACTAGTCCAAAGTCACACAGCCAGAATAGACGGAGCCAAATTTAAACCAAGACAACTGGGCTCTAATTTCTGTGTTATCACTTTTTATGCTACAGTAAACGTAATGAAAAATGGAATAATATTTTTAGCCTTGATTTCCCTTTCAAGTTATTCTAAATGACTAAAACAGCTTGGATTTGAATGTGGGATATCCTAAGATATCTAATTAAAATGTCACTCTTTATCCCAAATTCACTCAAAATTTATTATCAATTTTTGCATTACTCTCCTTTCTTTTGTGACATTTTATTGAATAAGAGTATGATATGTTAGCTTCCCAGGTGGCACTGGTGGTAAAGAACCTGCCTGCCAATGCAGGAGACATAAGAGAGGTGGGATTGATTCCTGGGTTGGAAACATCCCCTGGAAGAGGGAATGGCAATTCATTCCAGTATTCTTGTCTGGAGAATCCCATGGGCAGAAGAGCCTGGTGGGCTACAGTCCATGGGGTTGCAAAGAGCTGGACAGGACTGAAGCGACTTAGTACCCAAGCATGATATGTTAAGTTGTATTTCCTTCCAGGTAAAAATTTCTGGAAAAACAATTCTCTTTAACATTTGTTTGAGAAATTAGACCTGTTGTTAGTAGTTTAAACTATAAGCTTTACATGAGAAAACATATTTGTACTTCTGATATCTTTTGAGTTAACCATTAGAGCAATCTTTATATCATAGTAAGATAGTATGTCTATGAGTGAAGGGAAAAAGATTATAGAATTTTTAAAGAAAAACTAGGAAAGCACTGGTCTCCAAATTTGACACTACTATAATTCCTAAAACTAATTAGTTGCAGATTCATTTATATTTATGCCCTGGTACTGCATTTTAACCACTAACATCATAAACTTTAATAACAAATTCCAAATGACTAATAATGCCAAACCTATCTTTTATAATAAAGGATAAGGTAATAAAACCAGGTACCATGAACCTTAAAATCATTAGTGTTTGGTTCAGTTAACTTCAGATTACTTTACCAAGTAAAACTTGTCATTTCAGGGAATCTAATCTTAAATAAACTAGGCTAATTGGAATTATTTAGTTTAGATAAATATTAAAATGTATGACACAAATCTACCTTACATCTTAGTGGAGAAGGTTTGTTATAATGGTAGAGAAAGCATTCTTTGTCTCTTTTAAGCTTGTTGTATTTTCCCATATAGCATGTAACACAATTGTGGTTTGTGGATTTCAAAATGTACTTATTTAATATTCTGTGCCCATTTACCCCAGCACACGAGTGCCTGGAACACAGGTGCCGCTTGATAGACATTTTTGAATAGACAAAAATACATGAGTTGATTGATCTTGCCATCTTTTCTATTAAGAAGAATTTCCAGGTTGGAAATGGTCACACAGAAATAATGAAGAGAAAGCTCAGAAGAGAAGAGAGATGAGAGAGCTAATATAGCTACCTCAAAGGAATGCAAGTCTCCAGGAAGAGAGAGATTTAATTTCTGGGTTAAAAAAATCAATTTATATCTGAAGTCCATTCATTCTTCTTGCTAATGTGCTAACCTCATGAAAATATTACGTGAAAATTAAAAACATGTATAGATATTTCTGTATCTCAAACAACAAATTTTGAATTTTCACTTGTGTCCTACTATTTGTGACCTCATGGACTATACAGTCCATGGAATTCTCCAGGCCAGAATACTGGAATGGGTTACAGTCCATGGAATTCTCCAGGCCAGAATACTGGAGTGGGTAGCTGTTCCCTTCTCCTGGGGATCTTCCCAACTGAGGGATGAAACCCAGCTCTCCCTCATTGCAGGCGGATTCTTTACCAGCTGAGCCACAAGCGAAGCCCAAGAATACTGCAGTGGGTAGCCTGTCCCTTCTCCAGCAGATCTTCCTGACCCAGGAATCGAAGCGGGGTCTCCTGCATTGCAGGTGGATTCTTTACCGACTGAGCTTTCAGGGAAGCCCACAGATGGAGGTCCAGGAATCTCTATTTTGTAGAAACTTTCCAGTCATATCTGAGAATCAATGTAGAGAACAAAGTAGAAGGGTCAAGATTCCTTTTGTACATATGGAGATACAGTAACTCCACGTGATTTAAAGAAGTGTTAAAGTATTGTGACTGCTTCACATTTGTCACAAAGTGACTGACTGTTTATACCATTCTGCTTCAATTACTCCAGTGTTTGAAACAAAAGAGTCCAAGAATTCCAAACTGAGACAGCAATTTCTATTGTTAGTAAAAAATAAAGATTCTCAAGTTAAGCCTCCTTTTCAGCATCAGATTCCCATATCTACAATAGAGGATGTCTGTACATTGTTGCCATTTTTCTTAAGTCATTGTCATCAGGAGGATTTCTCAGCATGAAGCTGCTTGATGAATGGCATGGTGAGGAACTTTATATAGTATTTATATAGTATTTATATAGCCTTGACATACAAATAGAAAGGAATGTGAGATTTTAGAGTTTTATCTTGTCAAATTTTTTATAGCAGCTGAAGCCAGACATTTAGGCATTGTTCTTATAATTTCTGGTAATAAAAATTGGAAGAGTTCAAGCTTCATAGAGCTAACTTGTCATAGATAATAGCACTTATCATTGTCCCCTCACCTCGTACCTAAAATTCTATGTTATTCTAAGACATTTCATATATATCCCTTAATTTCTCCACATAGGATTTCTTTAAATGACATGTCTTATTCTCCATAAAAATAAATCTTTATTACAGGAAAGAAGGAAATGTAAGTAGATTGAAGCATAAGCCTAAAATAATAAACAGCATTAGTAGGAAAATGTTCTGGTTGTTGTAATTATAGCATGAGGGTGATAATTTTTGCTTTTGGAGTTATAAAACAACAATGATGTAAAGAAAGCAAATATATTGTGTTTTTAATCAGATAGATACTGTAGATTATTGGTTGATCAGTTTGCATAAATATCACTAAATATTTCTAGTAATCAGATATCAAAGCTGTTATTTGGAGAAGGAAATGGCAATCCACTCCAGTATTCTTGCCTGGAGAATCCCATGGATGGAGAAGGCTAGTAGTTTACAGTCCACGGGGTCGCAAAGAGTCGGACACGATTGAGTGACTTCACTATGTGACATAATGTCGGGTTGCGTGACAGGCTTTCTGTGTTTTTGAAAGAGCTGAGCAAGTAGGTTTTTCTGTGTCTTCAGAAAACAGTGAGATTTCCCTTGGGTTCATGTGTGTCCTGCTTGGATATCATTTATGACATTTATTATTTAGGAATTGTGTAAAAAATGATAGTAACAACAAAAAAATTCTATTCAGTATTCTTTATGTAACACTGCACAGCATCTTACTGTAGAATTGTCATTATCATCATCTTCACGAATATCATCCAATAAAAATGAATGAAATAAATTCAGATGTATTTAATTTAAATGTACTTCTAAGTGAGAGAAGTCAGTCTCAAAGGCTACCTACTGTATGATTCCAATGACATTCTGAAAGACACAAAAGTTCGGAGACAGTAAGAAAAAACTAGTGATTGCTGGGTTTCAATGGAAAGGAGATATGAATAGACAGACCACAGAGGATCTTTCAGTTCAGTCGCGCAGTCGTGTCCGACTCTTTGCGACCCCATGAATCACAGCGCCAGGCCTCCCTGTCCATCACCAACTCCCGGAGTTCACTCAGACTCACGTCCATTGAGTCTGTGATGCCATCCAGCCATCTTATCCTCGGTCGTCCCTTTCTCCTCCTGCCCCCAATCCCTCCCAGCATCAGGGTCTTTTCCAATGAGTCAACTCTTCGCATAAGGTGCCCAAAGTACTGGAGCTTCAGTTTTAGCATCATTCCTTCCAAAGAAATCCCAGGGTTGATCTCCTTCAGAATGGACTGGTTGGATCTCCTTGCAGTCCAAGGGACTCTCAAGAGTCTTCTCCAACACCACAGTTCAAAAGCATCAATTCTTCGGCGCTCAGCCTTCTTCACAGTCCAACTCTCACATCCATACATGACCACAGGAAAAACCATAGCCTTGACTAGACGGACCTTAGTCGGCAAAGTAATGTCTCTGCTTTTGAATATACTATCTAGGTTGGTCATAACTTTTCTTCCAAGGAGTAAGCGCCTTTTAATTTCATGGCTGCATCACCATCTGCAGTGATTTTGGAGCCCAAAAAAACAAAGTCTGACACTGTTTCTACTGTTTCCCCATCTATTTCCCATGAAGTGATGGGGCCAGATGCCATGATCTTCGTTTTCTGAATGTTGAGCTTTAAGCCAACTTTTCCACTCTCCTCTTTCACTTTCAACAAGAGGCTTTTTAGCTCCTCCTCACTTTCTGCCATAAGGGTGGTGTCATCTGCATATCTGAGATTATTGATATTTCTCCCAGCAATCTTGATTCCAGCTTGTGTTTCTTCCAGTCCAGCATTTCTCATGATGTACTCTGCATATAAGTTAAATAAGCAGGGTGACAATATACAGCCTTGACGTACTCCTTTTCCTATTTGGAACCAGTCTGTTGTTCCATGTCCAGTTCTGACTGTTGCTTCCTGACCTGCATACAGATTTCTCAAGAGGCAGGTCAGGTGGTCTGGTATTCCCATCTCTTTCAGAATTTTCCACAGTTTACTGTGATCCACACAGTCAAAGGCTTTGGCATAGTCAATAAAGCAGAAATAGATGTTTTCCCCATGGAAAAGAAACAGAGGATCTTTAGGGCAGTTAAAATGCTCTTTGTGATGCTCTCATGGTGGATATATGTCAGATGTTTGTTCACACCCATAGAATGTACAACACCAAAGTGTGCGTGCATGCTAAGTCACTTCGGTCATGTCTGACTCCTTGCAACCCCATAGATTGTAGCCCACCAGGCTCCTCTGTCAATGGGATTCTCCAGGCAATAATACTGGAGTGCATTGCCATGCCCTCCTCCAGGGGATATTTCTGACTCAGGGATAGAACCCAGGTCTCTTACTGTCTTCTGCTTTGGCAGGCAGGTTCTTTATCACCCGCACCGTGTAGGAAGCCCATCCTCCTCCTCCTAAGTCGCTTCAGTCATGTCCAACTGTGCGACCGCAGAGACGGCAGCCCACCAGGCTCCCCCGTCCCTGGGATTCTCCAGGCAAGAACACTGAGTGGGTTGCCATTTCCTTCTTACCACACCATATTGAACCCTGATGTAAATCAGTATCCCCACTGGAGAGGTATATATTTTACAACTGATGAACCCTCATTGAAACATCATTATCATCTATAATCTATCATTTACACTAGAGTTCATTAATGTAAGGTAGAGCATATGGATGATAATCATGTTTCAATGTAGGTTCATCATTTGTAAAAAATATACCTCTCCAGAGGTTGAGGGGAGGATACTGATAATGGGAGAGTCTGTGTATGTGAGAGAGCAAGGATATATGGAACATCTCTGTACTTTCTGCTTAATTTTGCTGTAAACCCAGAAAGTAATTTCTAAAAATTACTTTATGAAAAAATGGAAAGTAGTATATATGAGTTTCAAATTTAGTTTGAATTTGTTTCAAATTCAATTTCACTGTTTTCCCTGGTGGTAACAAATGATATTTATCTTTGTGACACTAGGCAAGCCCTTTGTCTGAATAAAGAAATATCTTTTTCTAAATAGTAGCAAAACACAATAAATTAATTTGTTGTTCTGTTTATAGGGATAATAAAGTCAAACCAAAGATGTCACTCAGTTATAGTATAAGAACTGTAACCAGTTAAATACTTATGTCAAATTTTTGAAACATTTTCCCTATGAAAATAAAAAATATATTTTTAATCTATTTATTAGATGAAATAATTTTGAAAAATCCAACCACCACTTCCTCCTTAAAACTGAAGTTACATGAAATGCTACAAATCAGAATAGATACTATAATTAAGATAGACCTTCAATTCAGTCTGGAAGAATAGGTGATGAGGGTCCGTGTTCTGTGGCATCACCAGTTGTAGTGACACATGCACTCGCCACCATCTTCAGGACAGACCACGTACCTGGGAGCAAGCCAACCTGAACCACACTCCTGGAGTTGCCACCATCTTTGCCTACCAGACTCAACTGAATGAATGTGCTCATGAACATATATATGCTTGTTACCTGCATGTTGTTCACAAATGACTCTTTGATTGTTAGCTGCATAGCTAGATGTACCAGAGCACAGCACCTAAGACATGACTCTTATCCAGTAATAATGCTCTGTGTTGCATAGTGATTGAAAAATCTATTTCGATCCTGTTTCTTTGAGTTGTAGAGAGGGTGGAAGAAGTAAGAACTATAAGTATACCGCAGGATATTGAGGGAGGATGTGACAAGGACCTGATTTGTAAGTAGGGTACTGTCACTAGAGTGGAGAGCAAGGCTGAGCTGGCTTCTGAGGGGATAAGATGCCCAGAACTGAAGTACTTCCTTTGGTTCATCTAACTCGCAACTGTGTCTTGAATAGTTGCAGTCTTCCAATTCTGCAAAGGTTCAGAACAGTTTCTGAGTTTCCTTACTTTCTGGCATTCATGTAACAAATCTCTATCGGGTGACCCTGGTATTCCCCAATCCTTGTTAGAAAAATCTCGAACAATGTTTATGCACTGATAAAAATGAAATAAATAAATTAATCCTACTACTATAGCACACACTCTTTTTAAAAAAAATATTTATTTTAATTGGAGGCTAATTATTTTACAATATTGTGGTGGTTCTTTCCATACATAGACATGAATCAGCCACGGGCACACATGTGTTCCCCATCCAGAATCCCCCCTCCCACCTCCCTCACCATCCTATCCCCCAGGGTCATCCCAGTGCACCAGCCCTGAGCACCCTGTCTCATGCATCGAACCTGGATTGGCGATCCGCTTCACATATGATAATATACATGTTTCAACTCTACCCTCTCAAATCATCCCACCCTCGCCTTCTCCCACAAACTCCAAAAGACTGTTCTTTACATCTGTGTCTCTTTTGCTGTCTCGCATATAGGGTCATTGTTACCATCTTTCTAAATTCCATATATATGCATTAGTACACTGTATTGGTGTTTTTCTTTCAGACTTACTTCACTCTGTATAATAGGATCCAGTTTCATCCACCTCACTAGAACTGATTCGAATGTATTCTTTTTAACGGCTAATGTACCACAGCTTTCTTATCCATTCATCTGCTGATGGACATCTAGGTTGCTTCCATGTCCTGCTATTGTAAACAGTGCTGTGATGAACACTGGGGTACATGTGTCTCTTTCAATTCTGGTTTCCTCGATGTGTATGCCTAGTAGTGGGATTGCTGGGTCATATGGCAGTTCTATTTCCAGTTGTTTAAGGAATCTCCACACTGTACTCCATAGTGGCTGTACTAGTTTGCATTCCCACCAACAGCGTAAGAGAGTTCCCTTTTCTTCGCACCCTCTCCAGCATTTATTGTTTGTAGACTTTTGGATAGCAGCCATTCTGACCAGCCTGAGATAGTACCTCATTGTGGTTTTGATTTACATTTATCTGATAATGAGTGATGTTGAGCATCTTTTCATGTGTTTGTTAGCCAACTATATGTCTTCTTTGGGGAAATGTCTGCTTAGTTCTTTGGCCCATTTTTTAATTGGGTTGCTTATTTCTGGAATTTTTGCGATTAATTCTTTGTCAGTTGCTTCGTTTGCTATTATTTCTCCCATTCTGAAGGTTGTCTTTTCACCTTCCTTATAGTTTCCTTCATTGTGCAGAAGCTTTTAAGTTTAATTAGGTCCCATTTGTTTAGTTTTGCTTTTATTTCCATCACTTTGGGAGGTGGGTCATAGAGGATCCTGCTGTGATTTATATCAGAGAGTGTTTTGCCTATGTTTTCCTCTAGGAGTTTTATAGTTTCTGTTCTTACACTTGGATCTTTAATCCATTTTGAGTTTATTTTTGTATATGGTGTTAGAAAGTGTTCTAGTTTCATTCTTTTACAAATGGTTGATCAGTTTTCCAAGCACCACTTGTTAAAGAGATTGTTTTCTCTCCGTTGTATATTCTTACCTCCTTTGTCAAAGATAAGATGTCCATAGGTGCATGGATTTATCTCTGGGCTTTCTATTGATCTATATTTCTGTCTTTGTAGCACACACTCTTAACATCAAGCCAATCTCACCCCAAACCATTGACATTTAGCTTTATACTATTTCTAATGGTGTACAGTCATCAATGATTGTATGTTTTTACCAAAATCATGTGAGTAGTGTGAACGCTATTGATTGAAATATCAGGTTTCTTTATGACCACACATGTTTTAAAAAATATTATGAAGAAAATTAAAAAGGAAATCTCAAGAAGGGATTTTAGGATCTAAATTAAAATAGCTTTTATTCGAATTAAAGTATATTTTTAAAGAATTCTTTCTTGGCAATTTAAATAAACTTAAGGTAGACAAATATGTCATTTTCTCCATGGTCTCTCCCTCATTGAAGATTAAATACTTTTGCAAACCTTCAGCATATATGTAGTTAAAATTTCCTGTTGCCACAAGAATGACTGAGCAGAAACACATAAATATACAAAGTGGTTTTGAAAGTGCCTCTAAGTTTTAATTGTTGTTTTAGGACTGACATTCCAACCCACTCAGACAATTAAGTAAAAGAAGTAATAAAAGAAAATCATCACCTGAATCATATATGTGTATTGTGGCTATTCTCAGTGATCCGGTGTGCAGTTTCTGTAGCTAATATTAGTTAGCAGAATGCCTTAACTCTGTTGAAATTGAATAAATACGCATTCTCTTGCATGCATTTTATTCCCTTTCTTATGTTCCCTGTACCATATACTCCTGTCCTCATCCTCTTTCCTGGAAAATGCCTTTAATGTATTTAATGTAGAATGTAATCACCTACTGTGTTTAGTGTCCTGAGGGCATCTCAGGGGCTTGAGAAAATCACTTTCTTTGAACATATAGGAAGAAAAATTCAAAGTAAAATAGATGAATCCATTCAATTATGCAGATGCATTTTGTCTCCTACACAAAGCTAACTTTCTTCAGTATCTAAGATTTACTTGAGCTCTAGAAGAATCTAGATCTATTTTTGATAAAGGATGCTAGATAGATGCTTTAATTTGTTTTAGTTTGTTTATAAACTCAATTTAGATAGACCTGGTTAACATGGGAATTTTGAAATATATGTATACTTTCCCTAACTTATACCACTCTGGATTTCAAAGCATCTTGCAAATATGGCTGTAATTCATACACCCAGGTCTGTTACATACCTGTTTATTAGGTAAAAACAAAATGAAAAATAAAAACCTTAAAAATATATTAAGATTAGAAATATGCTGGCATTTTCACTGTAGAGTAAGGAGCACTCTAAAGTCAAGAATTTCATAAAAACAATGAGAAAAATTTTTAATTCAGGAAAGTGAGAAGACAGTCAATAAAGCATTACTGCCATTTTCTTAAGCTCATCTTTCTTTCTTTTAAGTCCTGGGTATATGAAGTAGTATATTTAGTTAGATTAAAATCCTGGAAATACTATGCATAGCTATAATCCTGACTGCTTCACTATTCTTTTTATTGATTCAAGTTGTTTTCAGATATTTACTCAGTAAAAAATAATGCCTTGTGTATAAAGAACATTTATCAGGGGACATTTTTGTTTACTCCAATAATATTAAAAATGTTTCTGCTTCCTTTTAAATATTTGCATATTCAATATATGTTCTCTGCTATGCTTTTTGGAGTCTGTCCAGCAGTTATTGAAAGTTGGAACTTGACATCAAACAAAAAACATTGCCTGCTGCACTGACAGATTGCTATTTTGTCTACTGAAATTCTATACACATAAGAATTAAAGAATTATTTTAAAATTCTTTATAACACTCAAGATATTTATTCTGAAATACTGTAATCTCTCAAGATGTGAAGCATATTCCATCTCCAATTACAGGTAATAATACTGGCCTTTTATCAGAATCAAATGTCTACTTTTTCTGGAGATTTGTGATATCCAGATTACAATTAGAGAAAAAAAGATCTTCATAGGCTGGGGATATGATTAAGGGTAAGTTTTCTGGAGCACCCAGAAAATTATGCCAGCTAATTAAACTGAAAATTAATTTTCATAAACATTTTCCAAAGCAAATATCATGTTTAACTTATTGCATGTGCAGTAATGGCTATGTATCCATTCTTGCTCTTATGACATGTACTTATTAAACTGTAAATCATTTGGGTTGGAGTAAAGTGACTATGCTTGGGTCATAAGTCAGAGTACAATTCTTAATATCATCAGATAACTACCTCAAGTATAAATAATCATGTCATTACCTTACCTCATTATTGAGATGTTCACACTGGAGTAGAACAGGAGGAAACCTAAGAACATTCTTCATCCTGAGATGACAAAGTTGTGGAGTGACAAAGATTTAACTCTCTACAGCAAGTTCATGAGAACTCAGAAGCACTACAAATGTCAGATAGTATTTCAAACTATCTCAAGTGTTATTATATATTTGGGCTGAAATATTGAATAAATGTAAAGAAAAAGGGGTCTATTATTATTGCAAAGAGTCCACTCCTCATGTTACATCTGTTTTTACATCAAAGAAAAATTACTAGGTAAATAAAAATGATAAGAAAAAGATTTTGGTTTTATTGAAAGCATATCATGTCCCACAACTGATGTCTATACAATTCCTTTTTCTCCTTGGTATTTATCTTTTCCTTCTTAAGATAAGCACTTCCATATCTCGGTGCATTTGAGTCTATCACAGTGATCAGTAAGAAAATCCATCATAGGAAATTGGGCAAAGAATTACACAGAATAAAATTTTACCTTTTGAAGTAGTTTTGTTGATGTATACTTGGATGTACTTGGATACAATCTCAAAAACGACAGAATGATCTGTTTGTTTCCAAGGCAAGCCACTCAATATCACAGTAATCCAAGTCTATACCCCAACCAGTAATGCTGAAGAAGCTGAAGTTGAATGGTTCTATGAAGGCCTACTAGAACTAACACCCAAAAGATGTTCTTTTCATTATAGTGGATTGGAATGCAAAAGTGGGAAGTCAAGAGATACCTGGAATAACAGGAAATTTTCGCCTTGGAGTACAGAATGAAGCAGGGCAAAATGCTGATAGAGTTTTGCCGAGAAAATGCACTGGTCACAGCAAACACCCTCTTCCAACAACACAAGACAAGACTCTACACGTGGACATTACCAGATGGTCAATACCAAAATCAGATTGATTTTATTTTTTGCAGCCAAAGATGGAGAAGCTCTATACAGTCAGCAAAACAAGACTGGGAGCTGACGTGGCTCAGATCATGAACTCCTTACTGCCAAAATCAGACTTAAATTGAAGAAAGTAGGGAAAACCACTAGACCATTCAGGTATGACCTAAATCAAATCCCTTATGATTATACAGAGAAAGTGAGAAATAGATTCAGGGATTAGATCTGATAGACAGAGTGCCTGAAGAACTATGGACAGAAGTTTGTGACATTGTACAGGAAGCAGGGATCAAGACCATCCCCAAGAAAAAGAAATGGTTTTCTGAGGAGGCCTCACAAAAAGCTGAGAAAAGGAAAGATGCAAAAGGCAAATGACAAAAGGAAAGATACCCATTTGAATTTAGAGCTTGAAAGAATAGCAAGGAGAGATAAGAAAGCCTTCCTCAGCAATCAATGCAAAGAAATAGAGGAAAACAATAGAATGGGGAAAGACTAGAGATCACTTCAAGAAAATTAGAGTGACAGAAGTTTGTGACATTGTACAGGAAGCAGGGATCAAGACCATCCCCAAGAAAAAGAAATGGTTTTCTGAGGAGGCCTCACAAAAAGCTGAGAAAAGGAAAGATGCAAAAGGCAAATGACAAAAGGAAAGATACCCATTTGAATTTAGAGCTTGAAAGAATAGCAAGGAGAGATAAGAAAGCCTTCCTCAGCAATCAATGCAAAGAAATAGAGGAAAACAATAGAATGGGGAAAGACTAGAGATCACTTCAAGAAAATTAGAGATACCAAGGGAACATTTCATGCACAGATGGGCTCAATAAAGGACAGAAATGGTATGGACCTGACAGAAGCAGAAGATATTAAGAAGAGGTGGTAAGAATACACAGAAGAACTATACAAAAAGGATCTTCACGACCCAGATAACCAGATGGTATGATCACTCACCTAGAGCGAGACATCCTGGAATTCGAAGTCAAGTGGGCCTTATCAAGTATCACTACAAACAAAGCTAGTGGAGGTGACGGAATTCCAGTTGAGCTATTTCAACTCCTAAAAGATGATGCTGTTAAAGTGCTGCACCCAGTATGCCAGCAAAATTGGAAAACTCATTAGTGGCCACAGGACTGGAAAAGGTCTGTTTTCATTCCAATCCCAAAGAGAGGCAATGCTAAAGAATGCACAAACTACCACACAATTGAACTCATCTCACACACTAGCAAGGTAATGCTTAAAATTCTCCAAGCCAGGCTTCAACAATACATGAATCATGAATTTCTAGATGTTCAAGTTGGATTTAGAAAAGGCAGAGGAACCAGAGATCAAATTGCCAACACCCGCTGGATCATGGAAAAAGCAAAAGAGTTCCGAAAAAAACATCTACTTCTGCTTTATCGACTTCACCAAAGCCTTTGACTGTGTGGATCACAATAAACTGTGGAAAATTCTGAAAGAGATGGGAATACCAGACCACCTGACCTGCCTCCTGAGAAATGTGTATGCAGGTCAAGAAGCAACAGTTAGAACTGAACATGGAACAACAGACTGGTTCCTAATAGGGAAAGAAGTACGTCAAGACTGTATACTGTCACCTTGCTTATTTAACTTATATGCAGAGTACATTATGAGAAACACTGGGCTGGATGAAGCACAAGCTGGAATCAAGATTGCTGGGAGAAATATCAATAACCTCAGATATGCATATGACACCACCCTTATAGCAGAATGTGAAGAGGAACTAAAGAGCCTCTTGATGAAAGTGAAAGGAGATTGAAAAAGTTGGCTTAAAACTCAACATTCAGAAAACCAAGATCATGGCATCTGGTCCCATCAGTTAGTTCAGTCGCGCAGTCGTGTCCGACTCTTTGCGACCCCATGAATCGCAGTACGCCAGGCCTCCCTGTCCATCACCAACTCCCGGAGTTCACTCAGACTCACGTCCATTGAGTCTGTGATGCCATCCAGCCATCTCATCCTCGGTCGTCCCTTTCTCCTCCTGCCCCCAATCCCTCCCAGCATCAGGGTCTTTTCCAATGAGTCAACTCTTCGCATAAGGTGCCCAAAGTACTGGAGCTTCAGTTTTAGCATCATTCCTTCCAAAGAAATCCCAGGGTTGATCTCCTTCAGAATGGACTGGTTGGATCTCCTTGCAGTCCAAGGGACTCTCA
>SJXQ01009749.1:21603-126877 GCA_006408695.1 Aepyceros melampus
AGATGCCATGATCTTCATTTTCTGAATGTTGAGCTTTAAGCCAACTTTTCCACTCTCCTCTTTCACCTTCAACAAGAGGCTTTTTAGCTCCTCCTCACTTTCTGCCATAAGGGTGGTGTCATCTGCATATCTGAGATTATTGATATTTCTCCCAGCAATCTTGATTCCAGCTTGTGTTTCTTCCAGTCCAGCATTTCTCATGATGTACTCTGCATATAAGTTAAATAAGCAGGGTGACAATATACAGCCTTGACGTATGGAGAAACAATGGAAACAGTGATAGACTTTATTTTTCTGGGCTCCAAAATCACTGAAGATGGTGACTGCAGTTATGAAATTAAAAGATGCTTGCTCCTTGAAAGAAAAGCTAAGACCAACCTTGATAGCATATTAAAAAGCAGAGACATTATTTTGTCCACCAAGATCTGTCTACCAAAGCTATGGTTTTTCCAGTAGTCATGTATGGATATGAGAGCTGGACTATAAAGAAAACTGAGTGCCAAGGTATTGATGCTTTTGAACTGTAGTGTTGGAGAAGACTCTTGAGAGTCCATCCGAAAGGAAATTATTCCTGAATATTCATTGGAAGGGCTGATGCTAAAGCTGAAACTCTAATATTTTGGTCACCTGATATGAAGAACTGAATCATTGGAAAAGGCCCTGATGCTGGGAAAGATTGAAGGAAGGAAGAGAAGGGGACGACACAGATGAGATGGTTGGATGGCATCTCCAACTTAATGGACATGAGTTTGAGTAAGCTTCTGGAATTGGTGATGGACAAGAAAGCCTGACAGGCTGTAGTCCATGGGGTCCCAAAGAGTCGGACATGACTGAATGACACTGAACTGAAGTGCTGATGTATAAACTGTTTACCTTTTTTGAACTTGAAATACATTTGGCTTTGGGCTGTTTTTCTATTATACTTAGGTAGTCTTCTATGAAGTAATTGCCTTGAATATTTAATGAGATGTGATGATGGAACTAAAAATACTACTAAAGGAATAACAATGCTTTCTCAAGACAAGAAAGATGAAATTGCTTTCTGTAGGGAATTGATGTATATTCACTTTAAGGATAAACATCAGACTGTGTTCTGAAGCACCACGTTTTTAATGAAGTCTTTATCTGAGAAGAGGTCACATTCTATTTTCTGTATCACTTTTACAAATCTAAAATTGTGTTTATTTTATTTATCATAAATAAATTGCATGCCAAATAAATGCTGAGAATTTTTTTTATCAATAATCTCCTAGGCAAAATGAATCCTGATGGTTCCTATAATGACCTAGCAGTAACTTTTCATTCTTTTTCTGAGGAGAGACATTGTTCCACTTGATTGTTCCAATCAAATAATATTTTAACAGCCTATAATTCAGAACTAGCCAATAACTGGAAAGTATAATTTGTTGAAGATCAAAACACATAGATTCATAGGAAACTGATTCCGGTTATAATATCTGACTCTTCTATGTAGATATGCCTATGTGTCTGTGATAGCCTTTATCTTCTAATTCATTCTTCTTACATCACTGTCCCAGTGTGCTGCCCTGACTTCTTCTGTGTGTGGCCGCATGTTAAGTCACTTTAGTCATGCTCGACTCTTTTTGACCCCATGGACTGTAGCCTGCTAGACTCCTCTGTCTATGGGATTCTCCAGGCAAGAATTCTGGAGTGGGTTACCATGCCCTCCTCCAGGGGATCTTCCTGATCCAGGGATTAAACCGATGTCTCCTGTGTCTCCTGCATTGCAGGCAGATTCCTCACCCAATGAGCCACCTGTGAAGCCCCTCTAAATGTATAAATTGACATTATATATTTGGACCATAGTGAAGGAAAATTTGATTCATTCATTAAACCTTTGTTTCTCGTGACATTTGAAAAGCAGTCTTTTCCTATAGCAATATTTAAAAAAATAGAATAAATACATCCTGTGAAGCCCCTCTAAATGTATAAATTGACATTATATATTTGGACCATAGTGAAGGAAAATTTGATTCATTCATTAAACCTTTGTTTCTCGTGACATTTGAAAAGCAGTCTTTTCCTATAGCAATATTTAAAAAAATAGAATAAATACATTTCTCAAAAGAAATCAATAGTTATGCCAATCCTAGGGACTTTGATATGTATTACTCTTGATAAAATATCTTTTAAAACAGACTTTTTTTTTTTAAAAAGAGAATTTTTAGGTTTACAGTAAAATTGAGTGGAAGGTACAGAAGTTTCACCATACTCCAAACAGGCATAGCGTCTTCCATTATCAACATACCCCACCAGAATGGGACAGTTTTTACAACTGATGAATCTACACTGGCATATAATTTTCATCCCAAATTCACATCTTATAGTAGGATTCATTCTTGATGTTGTATATTCTACTGGTTTGGACAAATTTATAACGGCATGTATCCACCATTATAATATCATACACAGTAGTTTGACTGCGCAAAAAATCCTCTGTTCTCCACCTATTATTCACACACCCCTTCCCTAACCCTGGAAATCACTGATATTTTTACTGTCCTCACAGTTTTAGCTTTTCCAACATGCTATATATTAGAATTATAGAATACAGCCTTTTCAGATTGGCTTCTTTCTCTTAGTAATATACATGTTTGTTTCGTCCTTATCTATCCCTGGCTTGATAGCTCATTTCACTTTAGTCCTGAATACTATTCCATTATTTAAATATGCAGTTTGTCCATTCACCTACTGATGGACATTTTTGTTGCTTCCAAGTTTTGACTTTCTGAATAAAGTTGTTATAAATATTTGTGTGCAAGTTTTTGTGTGTACATAAATTTACAGCTCCTCTGGGTTAATAGTAAGGAGTGTGATTGCTGGATCACTTGATAAAAATATGTTTAGTTTCATAAGAAACTGCATACTTATCTTCTAAAATGTTTGTCCTATTTTGTACCCCACTAACAATGAATGAGAATTTCTGTTGCTGTGCCACCACCAGCTTTTGGTGTTGTCAATATTTTGGATTTTGGCTACTCTGTTAGGTGTGTATTGGTATCTCACTGTTTTAATTAGTATTTCCTTGGTGACATGACGTGGAGTATCTTTTCATATACTTATTTTCCCATCTGTATATCTTATTTGGTGGGAATATGTCAAGTTCTCTGGCTCATTTTCTCAGTTGTGTTGTTTTCTTATTGTGGAGTTTTAAGAGGTTTTGTATATTCTAAATAACAGTCCTCTATCAGATATGTCTGTATCTATTGCAAAAGTTTTCTCCAAGTCAGTGACTTGTCTTTTCATTCTCTGGACTTTATCTTTCATAGAATAAAATTTTTAATTTTAATGAAATCCAATTTATCAATTCCTTCTTTCTTGGATTATATCTTTGATGTTACATCGACAAAATCATTGCCAAAGCCAATGACATCTCGATTTTCTCCATTGTTATTTACTATGTGTTTTATAGTGTTATGTTTCATGTGTTATTTAGTAATCCTTTTTGAAGAAATTTTTGAGAGGCCTAAAGTTGATGTCTAGATTTATTTATTTTTTTTGCATGTAGATGTACCATGAGCATTGGTAAAAAACAAAAAATAGAAGATCATTAAGTAATCTATTTCTTTTAATAGTGTGACAAATGGGGGATAATTCATATGATTTGCATATATACACTACACAATTTTATTAAGTGTCTCTAACATATTTTGCACAACTTACTTCAGAAAAGAAGGATAAATAAAATTTGAGTAGGATGACACAGTGAAATGCTGCAATAAGGGAAATAGCTTTTGTTCTTAAATTTCATTAAATATCTGGAGCATCAGCCACCATAATGAAAACTTATCTTTTCCATACCTAGCTAAACTGCTTCCTGGCTTAGATAGTAAAGAATCTGTCTACAATGCAGGAGACCCAGGTTCCATCCCTGGGTTGGGAAGATCCGGATCTTCCCAAACCACTCCAGTATTCTTGCCTGGAGAAGGAAATGGACAGAGGAGTCTGACAGCCTACAGTCCGTGGGATCACAAAGAGTCAGACACAACCGAGTGACTAACATGTAAACACAAAGTATTTCTTTAATAGATATGAGATTAAAACTTATCTATGCTCAAGTTCAGTATTTTAGGCCACAAGTTGACAACATTGCACTATAAATATTGAAGTGAAAATAAAAGTGAAAGTATTAGAGTCACATCTAACTCTGTGATCCCATGGACTGTAACCCACCAGGTTCCTCTGTCCATGGGATTCTCCAGTCAAGAATACTGGAGCGGGTAGCCATTTCCTTTTCTAGGGGATCTTCTTGACCCAGGGATCAAACCCAAATCTCCTGCCTTAGCAGGCAGATTCTTTACCATCTGAGCCACCAGGGAAGGGCAATGCTAACATGCTTCCAGAAGAGAATAATCAGAGAATTGTAGAACTGTTAAGACTTGAGCCCAGAGCAATAGCTGGAGAATTCTCCTGGGCCCAGAAACCTGTCCAGCTGTCCTCAAGCTTTTTGGCACCAGGGACTGGTTTCCTGGAAGACAATTTTTTCCATGGATGAAGGAGGTGGGATAGTTTTGGGATGATTCAAATGCTTTACATTATTGAGAATTTTATTTTTATAATTATTATTACATCAGCTCCACTTCAGATCATCAGGCATTAGATCTCAGAGGTCGCGGTCCCCTCTTTCAACCACACTGTCCGGCTTCTTGGAGGCTGGTGTTCAGCAGGCATCTACACAGAAGGGAACCTTCAGACACTCTGGGAGGAACCAGGGTACCCTAGAGACAGGTCGGGTGGAGCTGGGACAGAGAGGAGGGAGGCAGAGACGGTGTGAGTTGGGATGGCAGGAGCGGTGCCCTGGATGCTGTTCTTGGTTCCCCCTGAGCTGCATGGCAGCGACTCCGAGGAAGAGCGGGAGCATCTGTCTCCCAGCCCCTCTTGCAGCTGCCGAAGTCAAAGCCTGCAGGTTGTCAATGCCTGTACCCGGAAGTGCGGACACGCACTAATCAGGAGCGGAACGCTGCAGGACTGAGATCCTAGGGGGTGTGAGGCACAGGCAGCCTGGCGCCAGGCACCCCCGGCGATGATCCCCAAACCTCACCGTCCAGCTGGCGGCGCTCCAGCTCACAAACTTGCTTGCTCGCCTTACGAGTAAGGTGTTTCCCTGGGCTCCGAGGAGAGCGTTCCCCTTCCTTCCTCGGGCTGGTCCAGGCTTGGCTGGAATCCAGGTATGAGCCCCTGGCCCCCCAGTTCCTCTGAGCCTCCCGCCAGGACTCCGCATTAGGGAGACGGTAGACAAGGCGCGAGCCGGCACTCAACGCTAACACATCCATGCTGCTGCTGCTGCTAAGTCGCTTCAGTCGTGTCCGACTCTGTGCGACCCCATAGACGGCAGCCCACCAGGCTCCCCCGTCCCTGGGATTCTCCAGGCAAGAACACTGGAGTGGGTTGCCATTTCCTTCTCCAATGCATGAAAGAGAAGTGAAAGTGAAGTCGCTCAGTCGTGTCCGACTCTTAGCGACCCCATGGACTGCAGCCTACCAGGCTCCTCCATCCATGGGGAGGGAAGAATTGTTAGCGAGGGTAGTGAAGTTTTGGTTTCATAAAGTAACTATATATATCAGTTCAGACAATGTGTGGATTATTTCACAGTGGTACCTCTGCGATATGAAAATGATCATTCATCTGTAAATCTACTGAACCAAGTAAGTTTAAGATTTACACTCAGCTTTTAGTTACTTTTTATTTTAACCTCTGTATGGTAGGGGGCGCCCTGGACCGTCTGATGAAAGTTTAAGCGCATGTTTCATTATTGATTCGTGAAATAATACAGTACACTGGCTTTCAGATGACTAGATCAAAGTCCAGTTATTCCCCAATACAATTCCCCTTTAAACTTCTTGTCGATCAAAATAAGTTATTCCTGCTAAAGAAAAGCATCTCTAAATTCTTTAAACCAGTGTGTTCTGAGGTATAAAATTGATTCTAAAGTCGAGCCACTTCCGTTGCATGCGATAGCTAACTAAATGAGTAACGCATGTTGAATGTAAATTGATCTCATAATTTACCCTGAATATTGCCACTGAGTTAGTAGGAGGAATATGAGTGCACAGGAATCTATCTATCTTTAAAGACTTTGGTACTAAATTTGCATGACACTGGTACAAAAAACAGGTCCTTAAACCCTTTCTGTCTCATGGGTTACTAGGATAAAATACTTGAAAACATTTCTTGCTTATAAACGGTACAAATGAACTATAACAATGTATGTTCTCCAGCAGAAGTGTTCCAATTTCCTTTTTTTTTTTTTAAGGTAATGGAGAGTTGCTGTTTTGTTGAGCAAAGAGAAAAATCACCGAAGGATTATATGTATGATATTTGTATTTATAATCACAACTAGCATCTAGTTTTAAAAAACCAAACTATAGTGGAAAATTGTTATTTTTCCAAATATTTTCCAAAAATTGTTATTTTTCAAAGTAACTTTAAACATGAGAATTTATGAGAATCATATAAAATGGTGATTTATGGTGATATACGAAAGGGGACCAAGTATTTGATGCTTCAAAAAATCTAAACACTAACTGAAACTAATGTTTACACATAACAATTTTTTTGACCTTCAGTTTCTTAATTTTTCAAACATTGTCATTAGACCAATCTTTCTTCAACTCCACAATTCTCAGGCTCAATTTTGAGTTATGGTTCTGATATTTCACTTATTTATCTGAAGATATTATGCCATTTGAATATTCAATATTTAGTTGCTATTTTTATTAGTACACATATGATAGTATTTTTGAAAGACAGTGTATACATATTAATGCTGCCTATTAAATAGGCTCAAAGTTAATCGGACATACTATTTTAAAGGTCCAAGAGAAAGTCACTTTCTTCTGCTAGTGAGTAACAAATGTTTAACGTGCATTAAATAGTGATTATTAATGTTAAGATAAGATATAGCAGTTTAGGAAAGAGTGAAATGAAGATGAATGAAGAAAAAAACTATGTTCAATTTTAGATGTTTGTGTAGCCTCCTTGAAGAAGTCTAAGCCGGTTGAATACTTTGATATGGAGTTTTAGAAAGAGGACTGGATTCATAGTGCAGATTTAAGGTCCTAATTCAGTGAAAGCTGAAACTCCATATTTAAATAAATTTATTTAAGAAGAGCTTAGTAAGAAAAATCTGATTAACCAAATTCGTTCTTTAGGAGAAACATGCAGACTAAAATTCTATTAGATTCATGGTAGATTAGAAACAGTTTTGTATCACCTGTGATAGATGCTCAAATACATTTTTAAAGGAGAATGTACTTCATCTTGTAGAAAAACATTATTCTCTTAACCCCATTTGAAATTTAAGTTTCTAATCATTTTTAATCTTGTTTTTAAATAAATAATTGTGTTCTAAAGCCAGGTACGGGTGATAGAGTCCACATGGATAAAGACAAATGAAAGCAATAGTTGAGTGTTTTTGGTAAAGCATTTCTTCTGAATATTCAAAAATGCTGCTCTTTTCTTTTAACTGATATAGTCAGAGCAGGCTGTTTTGCTCTTAACGATTGTTCTGATGGCTGATGGGGTATAAGAGTCCCATATAAAGAAAATTGTTTTTCAGAAGAAGAAATACAGCAAACACAATGGCCAATTATAGCCTATGATATCTGATAATTGAATTTAAGGTATAGACCAGCTGTGAATTAGTATAGCAGTATGTTATTTAGCATCTTGAAAACTCAGTTCTTATTCTATAAAGTGATAATAGCAAGAGAAAATTTTATTGGAATGTTGCAAGTATTACATGAAACAACCCAATGAAAACATTTACCCTCATCAGTGCTTATATATAGTAATCATATAGAAAGTGTTACGCATCATTAATCACCACCATTCCATTGCTGTTTTATGTACTAATTTTTATAACCATTGTAGACTCTCTTGTTCCCATGCTAGTATTGATGAGGCATTCAATATTTGTTGGTTTAAAAAAAAAAAGAAATCTCTCTAGGTATATTGCTTAAGTTTTTGGAAAGTATAACATCATTTATAAGCTTGATGACTTGACTAAATGTAAGAAAAGTATTGAATTATTCCAAAAGATATAAATTTGAATTTAAAATTTGCAAAATTTCATTTAAAATTACAGTGCAATTTATTTTGAGCATATGTAAATAGTGACCAGGTGACTAACACCTCACACAAATAAGTTATATTGACATCCTACTCCAGATTTTGGGTTTCCTGGTGGTTCAGTGGTAAAGAATCTTCCTGCAGTCCAAGAGACGAGGGTTCAATCCCTGGTCAGGAAGATACCCTGGAGAAAGAAATGGCAACCCACTCCAGTATTCTTGTCTGGGAAATCCCATGGACAGAGGAGCCTGGTGGGCCACAATCCACGGGGTCATAAGAATTGGACATGACTTAGCAACTAACTACACCATCACCACTCCAGATTTTGGGCTGAAGGTAAAACTGATTCTTATAACTTGTTCACTGGTACTGACACCTAGTAGATGCTCATCAAACGTTGGATGACATCTGTATGACTAGAGTTATGAAAGCCATTATACAATTTAACTTGACAGTTCTCAGCCAGCAAGTCAGACGTTTTTGATAAAGTACAAATCAGTCACTTACATTACTAATGTGGTTGGATTGACTCTGTTTCCTATAAAAGAGAGTTTTAATTACTTGTATTTACCATGTATTTGGGTCAATTGAGAGGCCTTGAGATGTATATAAGCATGCTTATTTTTCTGTCTATAGTAAAAGAGAATGTGGTTTCTAGTTTTAGAAAGATAAACATATTATGAGTTTCAAAATGTAACTCCTAGTCTTATTACACATTCTGGAAGTTCATTTTCGGATGAAAAATATCTGCAAGACGAAAGTTCTTAAAGCCTTTGGTTGTCATGTGCACAAAACTTCAGTGCATTTTTTTTTTACATTGAATAACATGGCCTGGAGCTATCTGAAAGCCTAAAGAAATCTCAAGAGAAAACAGTGCTTGCAAAATCCTCTGGTACTTTATCTGCAGGCTAAAAAATATCTACTAAATCAGTTCCAAGTACATCAGATCATACCATGACGCAGCAAATTAGTAATATTAGTCATGGCATTCTGTTTGTAGGCCTATGGCTTTGGGACCACACATGGAAGTTGTTACATAGTTACTTGTATCACAGATGCTTGCGAATGTATCATTCCTCTTAAATACTTGGCAGCCATAACCTTGTCTTGCCTGTCTACCTTCTGCCTAGTGCCCATGGAGAGAGATTTCCTGTTTTTGTTGAAAGAGTGAACTCTATAGCCTTTGCTGATGTACCAGTAGAATTTTGTCTGAAATGTAGGTAAACATGGATAAAAGATTCTCTCACTTAAAATTATTTTTCCTTAGATCTTACATTTTCAAAATAACATATTTTACTGAGATACTGAGGGCTTTGCTAGTGGCTCACTGGGCCTGACACCAATGCAGGAATCGGGTTCGATCCCTGGGTTGGGAAGATCCCCTGAAGAAGGAAACGGCTACCCACTCCAGTATTCTTGCCTGGTGAATTCTATGGACAGAGGAACCTGGCAGGCTACAGTCCATGGGGTCACAGAGACAATAGCAACTGAGATACTGGAGCAACATATAGACTGTGAATGTCCAGGGATTAAGATGTGGGCTTTACCCCAAAAAGGTTTAAGAGAGAACACAGGTGAGTTGATAATAATGAAACCGTGCTCCATTTGTCTTGACTTTAATGTTTCCCTGTACTACTTATGACCTTTCTTTGTCTTTTGAGGGTTTTGTTCTTACCTCTATAACTAAGTCACTCTGTAACTATTGAGTGAATAGTTGATAGCATTTCAGTAATTAAAACAAATTGTATCATCCATGTAAAATGCATAATCTCTTTTCTATGCAGTTTAAAATTTTTTTTGATTCTGGATTCCTCTTACTGAAATCCCATAAGATACATAATGATCATTAATATTATAGATTTTTTGTAGAAATCTTTGAGTAATTCATAATGAATATAGTTTCAACATTTCTTCCAATTGTGCAATATATTGGTTTCCCTAGAGAAGTTGCTAGAAGGTCTTTTCTTTGTTACTCATGTGGACCAAAATAGTTAAAATTTTAAGTTTTATCTGACTAAATAAATTCTCAGAATTATGTTACACTGTGTTGATATGTGAAGCTATTTTACTTACTTTAATTTTGCCAAACTTAATAAATTCAGATGAAAAAAATGAATTACACTCTTGCAGAATGAAAATGTATCTTACCTGAGTTGTCTTTGCTGAATTAAAGACAAATATTGAAATTGAACGTTTTTACATTTCTCTTTATTATTAAACATGATGAATATAAAAATAAAGGTAAATACTAAAGGTTTATATTTTCTTTTTCTTCATTTGCATTCTGATTATCCCCTGTCCCTGACTCATTATCTTCACATAAATAAGGAAATTCGACTCCTGGTTCTTTTTTCTCTTTCATCTTCATAAATTTCTGTACATAAAAAGATTCGGTCTTATTTCTCCATTTTTATTGAAAATGATATTTTACCACTATCATAATAACCAACCCAATCGCCCTGCTGTTAGGAGTGTCAGCAGTGTGCACACATTACATGAGAGTGTTCATCCTGAGGATATCACGCAGTCACTTCTTTACTGCCAAGCATCAAACAAGAATCTTTTCATACACAGATTTTGTCAGAAGTCAGAATGCCCAAGGATTCCAGTTTCAGTTCAGTTCAGTCGCTCAGTCGTGTCCAACTCTGCCACCCCACGAATCGCAGCACACCAGGCCTCCCTGTCCATCACCAACTCCTTAAAAGATTCGGTCTTATTTCTCCATTTTTATTGAAAATGATATTTTACCACTATCATAATAACCAACCCAATCGCCCTGCTGTTAGGAGTGTCAGCAGTGTGCACACATTACATGAGAGTGTTCATCCTGAGGATATCACGCAGTCACTTCTTTACTGCCAAGCATCAAACAAGAATCTTTTCATACACAGATTTTGTCAGAAGTCAGAATGCCCAAGGATTCCAGTTTCAGTTCAGTTCAGTCGCTCAGTCGTGTCCAACTCTGCCACCCCACGAATCGCAGCACACCAGGCCTCCCTGTCCATCACCAACTCCTGGAGTTCACCCAAATTCATGTGCATCGAGTCGGTGATGCCATCCAGCCATCTCATCCTCTGTCGTCCCCTTCTCCTCCTGCCCCCAATCCCTCCCAGCATCAGGGTCTTTTCCAATGAGTCAACTCTTCGCATGAGGCGGCCAAAGTATTGGAGTTTCAGTTTATTATCTATCAAAAAAAACCCCAATTTCTACCTTAAGTAGATACATGTTATGGGGAACGTAAGTATTTATGTTGAAGACCCTGCCCTCAAAAAGACAGGCAGTTTCATTTTTAAAATTTATTTTGTGTTTTCCTTTCTCGTGGTCTGTGTCATAACAGCAATTTTGAATTTGTAGGGTCTACTGTTTACAAAACACTTTATAGCTAAAAGTATACTTAACTTTTTGATACAATAAAATGTAAAATTTTGAATCTGATAAATGAACAAAAGATTCCTTTGCCTATGCTTTTTTTGTGCTACTATTTATTTCCAGTTTTCACTGTCAAGGTGTTTTAGCCTCAATGTGATGTATAGACTACAAACCGTAGAGCACCATGGGGCATCTCAGAAAGAGAATGTAAGAAAAGACTTGCAGGGTTTGAGGTCTGGTTAGGTAATTTTGTTTTGAATTCAGTACTATGTTAGTCAAGTTGTTACAATGCATTGCTCTCATTTGATGATCAGACTGTTTCTAGTTTGGCCAGTGAGGATTATTTCAAGCTGAGTTCTCTGTCCTTTTAATATGTTGCCATCTTTCTTTGAACATATTCTTGCTTTATGGTGAAAAAAAATTCTGGGTTATTTTGTAGTTTTTCTGGTAAAGACCTAGAATCATCAATTTTTCCAAGGATCCATGTTTATTTTTAAATACATAATGGTGTTTAAAAATCAAGAAGTTAGCATTCTGCCTACTTATTGCTATTGAGCTGCCTCTTTGAAAGTTGCAAGATTTCAACTCATTCCAGAGTTCCAAAATACTTACATTGGACAGATTCTGCCAGTGCAATCATACTGACTTCGTAATAGCACTGACAGGCCCTCATCTTTTAGCTACTTTAGCAGGTTCAGGAATCAAGAATACACATTTATATTTTTCCCATTGTACATTGAAGAGTTTTTCTTACGTTAATTGTCAGTCTCATTACTATTTCTATCCTTTTGATCTTTACTACTTGGTCTTCATTCACTTTTTAAAGTAAAAAATACTTTATTGCCTATCATGCCTTCTTTAACAATTCATATTTTTGTTAAGATGTGAATTTATGGCAGTATGTTTACTATACATGTGGAATTATCTGGTAGAAAATTTTTTATCTGTTCACAAAATAAAATTACACATGAAATATCTGAATTTGTGGTGTTCAGAAAGGAAAACTGTGACTTTTAAAAGCTGCATCATCTAAAATATATCTAAAATATAATATTCTAGTACATAATCTTATTTCCTATTAAATTCCTATGACGTTAAATCTCTAGATTGTTTCATACAATTTTTGTACATATTATCTGTCTCTTCTGAAACACTGAATGTGAAAACATCTTGTCAACAAAACAGGAGTTCCATATGGGCAGTAGTAAATGTACCTTTCAATACAAAACTCCTATTTTGTGTCAAAAGTACTATGTTCAGTAGTAGAGGGCTCTGCAATGTTTATTGATTGAGTCATCGTGATCTGTTTGGCTATAGTTTTGGAATGATATTGTTTATTGATTACTTTTAAGCTTTGAGTTAATACAAGCTGAGAATGATTAGGAGACATGATTTCTCTTCCATTTATTAGCTGTAGTATATTCTCAGGCTGGGTTAGAGTGTAGTGAGGATAATGTTCTTACCTTGTAACTAAGATTGTGAGTCTTTATGTTGCCAAGTGAAACTCCATCTCTGAAAGCATTTTGTAAACTTCAAGTTCTAGATAAATACTGAGTTGGTCAGAGAATTACTAATTAGTAAGATCTGGTTGTTTTATATAACGGATAAGAAAACCTTGATAGCATGTCTCCCGCTATTCATGATAAGTCTGGCAGATTGTCCTGTGGCTACTCCACACATATCTTTGCCTGTCTGCAGGATGCCTAGAGAAAATTTTCAATTGGCTTATCATGGACATTGGGAAGAGTTCCAGTTGTCTGTTTCTCTTTAGGGGGTCAATGATGAATGAACACTGAAATGTTCATTTTTCATATTGTTCTTATTTCTAGTAACAGTAGATTAAATTAAAAAAAAAGAAGAAAGTAGAACATCAATCAGATCTGAAAGCTTTGCTGTTGTAGTCAAACATAAGCAATGAAAAGGCAATGTAATTTGCCAATGTAGTTACTTTGTGCATTACCTTAAGTAATAGTATGATTAAGCAGCTACCTACTTTACAACAGTATTACTTTTCTGTTAGCTTTTAGAGCCTTTACTTAATTTGAGTCTGGTTTTTGAGTTATCAGTTTTCCCCTAAAGTTTTCAAATAATGTCCGTATATTTTTACATACGCCCATTCAACAGTTATGTATTGTGTGTTACCAAGTGCCATGGCTTCTCTTAAGTATAGGAAATTTAATGTTAACAAATACAGACACAGACCCCTTGCATTCACAGAGCTTCCTAGCTAGCAGAGAAGAGAAACTATTTTTATGAGAGGGAAGATAAAGGAAAATGGCTAAATTATGTTGACCTGGATTCAAATTCTGACTTTGCTGTCTTCTAGCTGGGCAAACTTATGCCAATGGCTTAACCTGAGTTAACCTTCCTTTCCTAAAGCAAAAGGAGAATAACATTGCATCTTTTTCATGGAGGAATTTTAAAATGATTTAATTAACTGAGAAATAAAATGTTTAATTCAATACTGGAACATAAAACATCCTCAATTAATGAATGTAATATGGAATTAGAAGCTAATAGTAATAAGGAAATAGAAGCCAAAGCCTTAGGAGCACTGGTAGCAACTGAAATAGTAGCAATGCTCTGGTTGGGAAAGTCTGTAGCAACTATAAGAGGGCTCTTTCAGAAGTGTCTAGGAAGGTTTCTGAGAGAAAGTGATCTCCAGGTAGAGACCTCAACAATAAATAGAAGTTAAATAACAAGAACAACATTACTTTTAAAGCAAACATCTGAAAGGACAAAGAAATACCTCTGCCCTCTGCCTTACCCCCGTAACTCACCCCCCAAATACTCCAGGGAGAAGAAATAAATCCACAGCACAATGCTAGGGCTGCACACACTGACTATTCTTTACAGAAATAAAACAATTAGAAAAAATACTATAGGTTCATAGAGAGTCTGTGGTAAATTTTTCTTCTTGCTAGCTGAGCTTTTGCCTCATTATTTAAAGTCATTTCCTTTCTTTCACTATACTTATACTTTATTAATTCCATAGTTCATATTTGTCACATACGGTTTTGAAATCAAATTAACTCTAATTTCTCAGTGGTTCAGGTATTAAATTCTCCAGGTATCACATTACATTTATTCCTTTCAAACCATTAAAAACTACAACCTAGATTCATATTCTGAATTATCAGGGAAATATATAAAAACTTTCACACAGAAGTTTCATGTAGACTAGTAGATATTCTATAGGTTCATTATGTATACCACCTGCAAAATTCACAAGTTCATAGAACTGCTTCTTTTTCCTTCCTTTGTATTTTTAAATTTTCATTATTTTTAAAATTTTCTAAATTTTTTGGGAATATAGCTGGTTTACAGTGTTGTATTAGTTTCAGGTATGCAGCAAAGTGATTCAGTTATGTATAAACATGGTCATACTTTTTCAGATTCTTTACCAATATAGGCTATTGCAGAGTATTGAGTAGAGTTCCCTGTGCTATGCAATAAGTCCTATATCTAGTCCTATAAATAGTTGATCTATTTTATATATAGTCATGTATGTGTATTAATCCCAAGCTCCTAATTTATTCCTTCCTTCCTCTATTTTTTCCCTTTGGTAACCATAAGCTTTTTAAATGTGTGAGTCTATTTCTGTTTTATAAAAAGTTCATCTGTATCATTCTTAACAAAAATATGATTCCACATATGCGTGCTACCATATGATATTTGTGTTTCTATGTCTGACTTACTTCACTTAGTATGATAATCTCTAGATCCATCCATGTTGCTGCAAATGGCATTATTTCATTCTTTTTTATGGCTCAGTAATACTCCATTGTATATATGTAACACCTCTTCTTTAGCCATTCCTCTATCATTGGATGTTTAGGTTGCTTCCATTGTAAATACTGCTACAATGACCATTGGGGTGCATGTATCATTTTGAAGTATGTTTTTCTCTGGATATATGCCTAGGAGTAGGATTGCTGGATCATATGGTAGCTCTATTTTTAGTTTTTTAAGGATCCTCTTTACTGATCTTCATAGTAGTTGTACTGATTTACATTCCCACCAACAATGTAAGGGGTTTCTCTTTTCTCCACAACCTCTCCATCATTTACTGTTTGCAGACTTTTTAATGATGACCATTCTGACCACTGGGAGATGATACCTATTGTAGTTTTGATTTACATTTATCTGATTAGTGATATTGAGAATCTTTTCATGTGTTTTTTGGTCATCTGTATGTCTTCCTTGGAGAAATGTCTATTTAGATATTTTGCCCAATTTTTGATTAGTTGTTTGTTTGACATACAGCTGCATGAACTATTTTTATATTTTGGAGATTAAACTCTTGTCAGTAGTTTCATTTGCAAATATTTTCCCAGATTCTAAGGGTTGTCTTTTAGTTTTGTTTATGGTTTCCTTTGCTGTGTAGAGCTTTTAAGTTTAATAAGGTCCAGTTTATTTTTGTATTCATTTCCATTACTCTAGGAGGTGGATCTAAAAAGCTACTGTGATTTATGTCAAACAGTGTTCTGCATATGTTTTCCTCTAGGAGCTTTAGAGTATTCAGTCTTACATATGGGTCTTTGATCCATTTGAGTTTAATATTGTGTATGGTGTTAGTGTTGTGTTAGTTGCTCAGACATGTCCAACTCTTTGCAGCCTTGTAGACCATAGCCTGTCAGGCTCCTCGTCCATGGAATTCTCTAGCCAAGAATATTAGAGTAGGTTGACATTCGCCTCTCCAGGGGATCTTCCCAACCCAGGGATTGAACCTGGATCTCCCACATTGGAGTCAGATGAGCCACCAGGGAAGCCCATATGGTGTTAGAGAGTGTTCTAATTTAATTTTTTCATATGTAGCTGTCTAGTTTTCCCAGAATCACTTGTTGAAAAGACTCTTTTCTACATTGTATATTCTTACCTCTTTTGTCATAGATTAATTGACCATAGGTGCATGGGTTTATTTCTGGGCTTTCTATCCTGTACCATGGATCCATCTTTCTGTTTTCGTGGCAGTACCATACTGTTTTGTTTACAGTAGCTTTATATTATAGTCTGAAGTCAAGGAGTTTGATTACTCCAGCTCCATTTTTCTCCTCAGGATTACTTTGGCTATTTGGAGTCTTTTGTGTTTCTCTACAAATTTGTAAATTTTTTGTTCTAGTTCTGTGAAAAATGATGTTGGTAATTTGATAGGGATTGCATTGAATCTGTGATTTCCTTGGGTAGTATAGACATGTTGACAACATTGATTCTTCCAATCCAAGAACATGATGTATCTTTCCATCTGTTTGTGTCATCTTCAATTTTTTTATCACTGCTTTAGTCTTCAGAGTACAGGTCTTTTGCTTGCTTAGATAGATTTTTCCTAGGTATGTTTTTCTTTTTCATATGATGGTAAATGGGATTGTTTCATACATGAAGAACTGAGTTTTTAAAAGTGACAACTGGATTCACATAACATATGAAAGTTATAATAAACATATAAGTTATTTTAGAACACTTTGATATACAGAGCTTTACATTATCTTGTGTGTGTGCTAAGTTTCTTCAGTTATATCCAACTCTTTGTGACCCTATAGACCATAGCCTGCCAGGCTTCTCTGTCCATGGGATTCGCCAGGCAAGAATACTGGAATGGATTGCCATACCCTCCTCCAGGGGATCTTCCCAACTCAGGGATCGAGCCTGCATATCTTATGTCTCCTGCATTGGCAGGTGAGTTCTTTACCACTAGCCCCATCTGGGATGCCCTACAGCAAATAATGATAAAGATAATGGCAATAAAAATTGAGTCAACTCAACTAGACATGCACTGTACAGTAACTGCTACATGGAAAGTATTGTCCTCATGTTATGGGGCAGGGTATAAGTGGAGAAAGCTCAGATAAATTAATTGCCAACATCATCCAAATTGTACGTTTATGAGTTTTATATCTAAATCTTTCCAAACCCAAGTTCATTTTGTTCCTACTCTATCATGCTGTATTCATATCATACAAGAGTAGTCTGTCAGTTTAAAGGAAGGACATTATTCTTGGAGTCAATCTGAGTGCAGCTCTTCAACTTCATAGTCATTATATTAAGTTCATTTTCTTTATCTGAAAATTAAAATAATAGTACCTAGCAATGAAGCTGGTGAGGGCTCTATGAGGATAAATGTTTTTGATTCCCTACTTTAATTTCCAGGTGTAGTGGTCCAGGGAAGAAAGCTAGAATGAAATCTTGTAATTGTACCAAAAGTGATAGTGATAGTGATATTGAAGTTGCTCAGTCGTGTCCGACTCTTTGCGACCCCATGGACTGTAGCCTACCAGGTTCCTCTGTCCATGGGATTTTCCAGGCAATAGTCCTGAAGTGGATTGCCATTTCCTTCTCCAGGGGATCTTCCCAACCCAGGGATCGAACCCGGGTCTCCCACATTGTAGACAGACGCTTTACTGTCTGAGCCACCAGGGAAGTCCAGACTGTACCAAAAGGAGAGCCCTAAATGGAGGGCAGTTAAAGGGCTATGTGATAAATTCAATATTGAGAGAAAAGCAAGGACATCTGAAGATTTAATGAAAAACCAGAATCAATAGCATTTCTCTAAATAGTATCTAAAAGCTCAGTTGTTTTCCTTATACTAAAAATGTCCATATATGGTCAAATGTTCAATTTCAAAAGTTTTAAGACAAAACTGGTTTTGATTTACTTCTAAGAACAACTGTTTTACGGTGTTAGAATTATATAATTGAATCTCACTATTTTTAGAGATATCATCAGAATGATGACTATCATTAAAGCAATTTAAAAACATTTAGTATTTCCCACCAGGAAAAAGATTCTCAGAGAATTTCAAAGTGTCAAAACTGAGAAATCCAATAGATTTTGTAGCTTGTGAATTATTGTTTGATTTATATTCATTCAATATATCACCTTTCTTATGGCAGAGAGTTCTTCCAGCAGAGAGTAATACATCTTCTGCAAGAACAGTACCTTTTTATTAATAAGTTTTCTTTCTGTTCTTGTGTAATGTGAAAAATAGATATCTGTGTGTGACCTTAAGAAATGTTACCTAATGAGATGTCTATAATTTCTGTATCTTAAATGTATGGTAGTCAAACTTAGTCACTTAAAAATGTCTGTTTTAATTTGGCTTGAGAAAGTACTTTGTTATATAGGACTCATTAGTTAAACTCTCATCCATCCACCTAATGAGTTCCTGGGCAATGGAGGTCTCTATGTATGACAGACAGGAAAAAAAGTCAAGAATATGCTGTGAAATGAAGAAGGTACCTTGTAAGTGAGTATATATTTTATCTTTTCTAAAATATTATTAAAAATAATACATATATGTTTGTGCATATGTAACTAAATGAGGCACTTAATGATACCTTAAAAAAAAACTAATAAATTAGGTTACCTACACAAGGCTGAGTTAAACAGGTAGACAGAAACAAAAGTATAGAGAATACAAATATATAGAGAATCCTCAATGTGCTTATATATTCATATTTATATATTGTGAACTTTACAACACATTACCTATTGCAAACTTTATTTTTGTTAATAAGAGTTTAGCCAATACATTATAAAAATGTATTAACCACCTTAGTAAAACTATAAAAATCATTTTATTGTTCTTTGTACCAATGACTTGTAACCATAAAAAATTTCATTTAGAATAAACAAAAGTCCACTATACTTTATCCCTAATAATTGTCTTATAAGTTCTCTTTCTCTTTTACCATTGCCAACTGAAGGGATTTAATTAGGGAAGATAAAATAAAGCCTTTTATATATTTGTGCAAATTCTTCAAAAGTATAAATTAATATTTTAAACATAATTTCTGTTTATCAACTCTGTGTATTTATTTTAGCTTAAAGCCTGAAGCCAGACTGGGTGATAGTGTTTCTAACTCATTTTGAATTCATCTGTATTTAACTTCAAAAATATTTATTTAACATGTTATTGTGAATACATTCAATTGAGATATGTGGTTTTATGGACTTACATTTTGGTTGTTGTATATGAGGAGAATGCCATAACCAAGAAAAATGATAAGTAAATCATACAGTATCAATATTGTCTCAGAGGAAAAAAAATGTTAAGAAGTGTTAGAGTTTAAGTAAACATATCCAGAGAGCCAGATAATGTGGATGGGTGGGATGTGGGTTACAATTTTAAATATGGTGCTCAGGGTAGGTCCTATTGAGGTGACATGTGAGCAAAAACTTCAAGAGGATGAAACAGCCATATTGATATCTGGAGGAAGAATATATCAGACAGGGTTTATCAGTTATGTGTTTATTTATTATTTATCAGTTATGTATTTATTCATTAATTCATGCATTAACCTACTCATTTCATTGAGCATGTTTATTGTTGAATAAATGTCTCTGTGATAAACCTTATTTTAAATTGAGACATTCAGCAGTGAGTGAAATAAACTTCTTGCTTTCATGGGCTTACTTTTTTGGGAGGTGGGGCATACAAACTAAACATAAATATTTAATATGTCAGATGTATGTAGAGAAAAATAAATCATAACAAGAGGATAGAGTGTGGGTGAGGTTTGTAATTACATAGTAAAAATCTTATGGTCTCTTTGTTAACATATTTAATATGGCCATATATGTATATAGATCAGCCTCTTGTAGTTACATTGAGTAATATATTGAATAATATTCATAAGCTTTTCAAATGAAAAAGAACCCAAAATATTTATATTTTAATTTATTTTCATTTATAAAATAAGGCCTAGATATTAAAAGAAGATAAAAATTTTTCTGGAGTCATTTATCCAGGTAAGACCTAGGAATACAATTCAAACCTCTTGACACCTGGATGGTATTCTCTCATTAGAAACATTTTTTGTAATTTATGCTCTCCTAATTTTCCTCCAGGTTAAACAACAAGTGAAGGGTTACAAAACGTAGTGGTATTTTTAAGCATATTTGTAATTTTCAAACTAGGTTAGGAGAATAGTATCCAGGAATAATTGGTAGCTTTTTTTTCAAGGAAGAGTGTATAATAAAGTTTTGGTAATTTTTTTAACCCATTAAGGTTAGTTTCTCTCATAACTCTAGGGCAGAAGAAAGGAAATCAATTAACCAGCTCTCTTGCATAATTTTGTGACCAGTCAAAACCACCTGTCTCTTTATTTAGTTCTCCAGGAATGAGAGTCAATGGTATCTGCTTCCACTGGATTTGGTAAATGAAGATACAGACACAGCTGTGTTCCAATCCAGAATCTGGACTCTGCTATATTCCTCCAACAATGACAATAATTATTTGAATTAATGAATTATAACTATACCTGTCTATAATTCTATCTCTTAAAATAGTCCATTACTGCCTGTACTGAAGAATCCTATCTGAAGTGAAGGGTAATTCATGGCAAAAAAGTCATTTATATAGGTTTAGCAGCACCACATAGGAGAAGGCAATGGCACCCTACTCCAGTAGTCTTGCCTGGAAAATCCCATGGATGGAGGAGCCTGGTGGGCTGCCGTCCATGAGGTCGCAAAGAGTCGGACACGACTGAGCGACTTCACTTTCACTTTTCACTTTCATGCACTGGAGAAGGAAATGGTAGCNAGCACCACATAGGAGAAGGCAATGGCACCCTACTCCAGTAGTCTTGCCTGGAAAATCCCATGGATGGAGGAGCCTGGTGGGCTGCCGTCCATGAGGTCGCAAAGAGTCGGACACGACTGAGCGACTTCACTTTCACTTTTCACTTTCATGCACTGGAGAAGGAAATGGTAGCCCACTCCAGTGTTTTTGCCTGGAGAATCCCAGGGACGGGGGAGCCTGGTGGGCTGCCATCTATGGGGTCGCACAGAGTCGGACATGACTGAAGCGACTTAGCAGCAGCAGCAGCACATGCTTTTTAAAGCATATTTACTTTTTAAAGCATATTTACATTCTAATGCAATTTGAATAATTTTTTAAAGTTATTTCATATAGATAAACAAACAAGGCTTGTGATGGATGATCCAAATAGTTCTGAGTGGTAGAGAAACAAGATCGGCCTTGAAATCAGTTGGTAAATTCATAAATGTCAGAGTTGAGGATGAAATATTTTAAATACCAAAGTATACAAGCATATGTGACAGCAAATCCCCAATTTTATAAAATTTCACATATATTAATTTAGATACTATTGTTAGCTAAGAATCTATGATCTCTCTGTGACAAAGAAGGTGCAATTTCAAATGGATATATCAATGTAAGAAAAAGATATGAAAATGTATTTAGATTACATTTCAGAGAAGGCAGGTTTACTGCTTTGTCCCATTAGGCAGTTTGTTCTAGGTTGGGTACTGTTGTTTCTTCCTCTCTTCTTGCCTGGGTTCAGGATTTATTCTATCATGTTATATAGCACGGGTTAAGTAATAGGCTTATCGGACAAAGAGTCTGGTCAGCCTTAAGAGACAACTTCAGGTCCCTCTGATTTCCCTTCATCTGTCAGAGACCCAGGTTGCAGTCAGAGTGCTGCTGAACACACCTGCCAGGGGAAGAACCCAGCCCTGGGCCATTCTGGTGATTATATTATATATTTTTCCCGGGGTGTTCCGTGTTGCTAGCCAGCTTCCCTGGAAATTGACATGAGGATGGGGATTTGACTGCAGGAAGTTCATTGGGGGGTGAACGCTCTTGAGATCACCATTCCCATGGAGAGTAAAGGAAGCAGACTTGGGCAGAGATGGAACCATGATCCAGCCGTAACCAGGGCCTCAGCCAATCCCACCAGGAGCCCTAGAGCTGGGGTGGCCTTGCAGAATTGTCTTAAGCTGGCGAGGACTTTGGTCTTTGTATCCTCACATCAACCCGTTACTGAACACTAGATTCCCCCTGGAAGCTAGCCTTCCTTAGGCATGGTCTGGGGGACACTCTTCAGCTGAGAATAATTTCCAGGAATAGAAACTCAGCTGTGAGCTGTTAGCCATCAATACTACCAAAAGTTAGGGAAATGCGTCCCTTTTATGTCCTAAAAGAGATATTCCTATACATTCTTGGGACAATAATTGTGGTTTTAGGCTGAAAGTGTAAAATTATTTGTTATAAACTCCACCTTTTATGTAGGTAAGTCACTAGTGAATCACAGGTGAGTCTTGAGTGTGAGAGGGCTTTGACAACAAAATGTAGTTGCTCTACTTCATTTTAATGACAAAAAAGCTTTTTGTTTGTATTATGCTTAGAAAAAAATCTTATGATTTGCTCTAGGATTAAAATTCTATTTTAAAAAATAAAATTATTTCCTAAATAACTACAACAATTCAGAAATAGTTTACCCCAGTTTGGAGGAATTTAAAAAGCTGGAAGGCAAAGACTGTTTAAGAAACCCGACCAGGGACTACCTGGGACAATGATCAGGCAGATTTATCCGGGTTTAGACTGACAATAGTAATTGGTTTTCTGTCTCTTCTGCTAGATCGTAGGTTCTTTCAGAGCTGGAGACATGCCTCATTCATCTTTCACCAATCAGAGCATTGAAGTAAATGAGGTAAGTGCCAGGAGAGATGCATATATAAAGTGCTCTGGGAATACGGAAGTGAAGACAGATTCAGCCTCATGAGACATCAGAGAGGTTTTATAGGAGTGATGATTCTTGAGCAAAATTGACTGTTGAGATTTGTCAGATGGAAAAATAGCAGAACAGCAAGAGAAATTCACAGTATTACTGATTAAACAAGTGTGAATTTGGAAAGACATGACGTCAGAAGACTATGTCATATGTTTGGAGAATAGTGAGTTTTGAGGCACCACTTTTTTTCCTGTATTTATTGTTTCTTTGGCATATAAGTTTCATTCATTTACAGTTAGATCATTTTTTAAAATCTATCATCCTATTTACAGTATCACACCTGACTCAGTTTATTTTTTTAACACATCAGTTAATAACATTTATTTTTTTTCATTTTCTTTTTTTTTTTATTGGTTTTGCCATACATCAACATGAATCCACCACAGGTATACATGTATTCCCTATCCCCATACCATCCCTCTGAGTCATCTCAGTGCACCAGCCCCAAGCATCCAGTATCATGCATCGAACCTGGACTGGTGATTTGTTTCATATATGATATTATACATGTTTCAATGCCATTCTCCCAAATCATCCCACCCTCTCCCTCTCCCACAGAGTCCAAAAGACTATTCTATACATCTGTGTCTCTTTTGCTGTCTCGCATACAGGGTTATCATTACCATCTTTCTAAATTCCATATATATGCATTAGTATACTGTATTAGTGTTTTTCTTTCTGGCTTACTTCACTCTGTATAATAGGCTCCAGTTTCATCCACCTCATTAGAACTGATTCAAATGTATTCTTTTTAATGGCTGAGTAATACTCCATTGTGTATAGGTACCACAGCTTTCTTATCCATTCATCTGCTGATAGACATCTAGGTTGCTTCTATGTCCTGGCTATTATAAACAGTGCTGCGATGAACATTGGGATATACATGTCTCTTTCAATTCTGGTTTCCTTGGTGTGTATGCCCAGCAGTGGGGTTGCTGGGTCATAAGGCAGTTCTATTTCCAGTTTTTTAAGGACTCTCCACACTGTTCTCCATAGTGGCTGTACTAGTTTGCATTCCCACCAACAGTGTAAGAGGGTTCCCTTTTCTCCACACCCTCTCCAGCATTTATTGCTTGTAGACTTTTGGATCGCAGCCATTCTGACTAGGGTGAAATGGTACTGCATTGTGATCTTGATTTGCATTTCTCTGATAATGAGTGATGTTGAACATCTTTTCATGTGTTTGTTAGCTATCTGTATGTCTTTGGAGAAATGTCTATTTAGTTCTTTGGCCCATAAAAAATATTTATTTATTAGATTTGGCTGTGCTGGATCTTCATTGCTGTGCAGGCTTTTCTCTAGTTGCATTGAGCGGGGGCTACTCTTTGTTCTGGTGCTCAGACTTCTCACTGTGGTGGCTTCTCTTGTTGCAGAACATGGGTTCTAGAATGCTTGAGCTTCAGTAGTTGGGCTCATTAGTTTTGGTTTCTGAGCTCTAGAGCACAGGCTCAAGAGTTGTGGGACATGGGCTCAGTTGCCCCACGACATGTGGGATCTTCCAGAACAAGGGATTGAACCCATGTCTACTGCATTGGTGGGTGGATTCTTTACCACTGAGCCACCAGACAAGGCCGAGGTACCACTTGTTTTTTTTTTAACAAACATTTTTTTGAGTCCTTTGCTTTCTTGGCTTTGTCCTTGAACACAGAGCAACCTGTCAGCCAAAGCCAGGCTGTTTTCACTTGGTACACTCCTGAGTCATCTCATCAGGCAGCTGTACCTTTTCAGAAAACTGGGCTGCCAAGATGTGGGTGGTTGTGCAATGTATGTAGATGGGGGGCAGATATATGCCAGCCAAGTCAGTGTCCCAGCAGACGCTGTCAGCTGTGATGTGAGCAGAAAGTTCTGTCTCAATGAATGAGCAGACAGGCGGTGACCAATGCTTATATTTAAAGCCTGGCCCAACAAGTTACTATGTTCACTATTTCACTGTTTCGCTCTATATTTGTACAACTGTGAGCCACCATGTGTCCCTTTGTTCCATTTTAAACTAGTTTTTAGGTACTGGTATCATGCAATGGAACTTCCCTGATGGCTCAGATGGTAAAGAGTCTGCCTGAAATGCAGGAGACCCGTATTAGATTCTTGGGTTGAGAAGATCCCCTGGAGAAGGAAATGGCAATCCACTCCAGTATTCTTGCCTGGGGAATTCCATAGAGGAGCCTGGTGGGCTACAGTCCATAGGGTCCCAAAGAGTCAGACATGACTGAGCAACTAACACACACATCATGCACAAAGTCAACTTTTATTTGGAGAAGAGCCTCTGGGGGTATTTGAAATTCATTAAAGGAGAGAGTAGACAGTTTTCTATTTAGAATAATGCTAAGCATTATTGCTTAGCAATAATGACTTGACATGTTTTTTTGCAGTGCAGTTAATACTGTTTTCCTCTGATTGGATTGAATTGAATTTTAATGCAGTGAGTATCCTCCTGGTGTCTGGACTAGTCCAGGAGATACCCACATAGTTATGATTCAGGGGGAAAATGAGCTCATTCTAGGGAATGCCTGACAAATGAATTGGGAGAATATTACAATTAAAGCTAAGGTAATGTCCATTGGGAACATCCAGTGCCTTTAACTGCATGGATATTTATTCATGAATGCTGCCCCGAATGAAATGAACTGACCAGGGCTGCCTTAACAATTCCCTTCAGCTTAACCAAACTTTAGACTTCTTCCTGCCTGCACTTCCTTTCCTAAGAGCATTTACTCTAGGAAACATATTATTTTTTCTTTGTCCTTTTAAGGGCATGTATGTGTGTGTGTGTGTGCATGTTCAGTTGTGTCTGACTCTTTGCGACCCCATAGACTATAGCCCACCAGGCTCCTCTGTCCATGGGAGTCTCCAGGCGAGAATACTTGGAGGGAGTGGTTTACCATTCCTTCCTCCATTAGATCTTCTGGATTCAAGGATCAAACCCATGTCTCTTGCATCTCCTGCATTGGCAGGTGGATTCTTTACCACTGTGCCACCTGGGAAGCCTTTTGAGATATAAATCTTTTTTAAAACTTCTTGCCAGTTGTACAACCCAGGACTTCCTTTCTCAAAGACATGGAAGCCTTCTCTTTGAAATGTGACAGTATCCCTGTCTCCCAATCTCTGTGGGGAGGCAGGAGTCTCACTTCAGTGGCCAAGGAGAAAGAGATGGAGCAAATATGCAGTTGCAAACATCCAAACTGGACCCCTGCCAGCGGTTCTGTGCTTTTCTTGAGCTTCTATAGGAGTAGAAGATAGTGATGTGATCAGAAAAATGGAGGGTATGTTCCCAATAGAAACTTATTGTAGAAATGTAGTCTTATAGGCTTTCTTTTTCTGCATGCAGTTTTCATACGTAGGGATAAATAAACCAAGTCAAGCAGTGTTCTCTAGACTTGTCAACCAGATAATGTAAAATGGGACGCTGAATCCATTTCTTATTTTCAATTCAATATGGTTTCTTCTCACTCACATCTCTTATTTCTAAAACGAAGAAAATAAGAAACTGTTGGAGAAAAGACTAGAGAGAAAGATATAGAAACCATCCTAGCCAAGAAATCCAGGTCATCAGGACTTCAATGATTTGAAGAGGAAAGGAGATATTTGAGAGATGGAGTAAGAAAGAGGAACGTGGATTTAGCAATGTCTTATAAAAAGTAAAACTGATAAAATAACCAGCACATGTTGGAAGGCTTCTATGCTCACCACTGTACCACCAACACACCAGCACATGTCGAGTTTAAGTGATGAGAAAGATAATGGATGGTCCTCTGAAACACAGGAATATATACCAAATACATGAAATGTATGTTGCCAGCTTTGGGGATTTATTACAAACTGTTGGTGTTGGTTGAAAATGGACAAAAGTGATCTATAGGCCGGTTGATATACAATGCTTAATACTTGCTGGTTAGAGACTAAGTAGAGAAGGTGGAAAAAAAAAAGGAGGATTGACAAATTAAATATTCTCGAGAATAAATACTCATCAAAAATAATTGAAGAACTAAGAAAAAGAAAAGAAGCAATGAAATTTGTTCCCAAGAAAGACAAACAAAAAAGCCGAGAGCTGCCCATGAATCTATAGGTAGTCAGTGTGTATTGACTAGCAACCAATCTGAGATGATGGTGTTCATCTCCTGCAAGCAGTCAAGAGGGTCATCAGAGAAACTGAAGTTCTTCAAGATGCCAGTGTGGACTAATTCAGAGCTTCCCTGGTGGCTCAGACAATAAAGAAGCTACCTGCAATGCAGGAGATCTGGTTCAATCCCAGGGTTGGGAAGCTCCCCTGGAGAAGGGAACGCTATCCACTCCAGTATTCTTGCCTGGAGAATTCCATGGACGAGGAGTCAGGCGGGCTACGGTCATTGTGGTTGCATGAGTCAGACACACCTGAGAGACTAACACTTTTCATTTTCATGGACTAATCCATTACATTATTTTGCCATTTTTCTTTAAGGGGAATAAGACTATGGGAAGAGTCACATTTCTGTTGGAAGAGAAGAGGCAGAGAAAATCTAGATCATGGCAATGATGCTCAAAGAGGAGAAAGTTTTAAAAGTTCACTACTCAGAGGTCCCTGGGGTAACAGAAGGACATAGGGTATCTATAGGATGAGTAGTGCAAAATCAAAACAAATGAAAAGAGAACTCACAGAAGGCTGTCTATTTTCAGAAGCAGGCTATGGCAGTAATTAAAAGATTACTAATCAAGCACATATATAATCAAACATACTTATAATCAAAATATAATCAGAAACATAATCAAAAGTCAAATTTGGATGTTGGATACTGGAATAGATTCAGTTTGGGTGAATGTGTAAATAAACTCTGCAGCTCACCTGCAGAGTGGTGTGGTGGTATTAGGTCACATTAAAACTATATCCTAAAACAGATATCTTATGTCTACCTACCTACGGTAGGTGGGTAGAGTTGAATGGGATTGAGAAACTAAAATAAAAAATAAGTAAAATAAGGAGACCTTGCAGATTGATGACATTAAAGGGCCATAAACTGAGAACCAGGATGAACTTTGCATTGAGAAAGAATTTGAGAGCAATTTAAACACAGTTAATTCTGTGTTTTATGCATGCAAGGCAGGTGCTTTCCAGGCAAACAAACTACACTGAGTCCAAACCACTCCAATAAAATATGTACAGATATTTTCCATTCCCTGAGGTTTAATAACTTTTTCTAGCCCACTAACCTCTAGGGCTTTTCATAGGATATGAGTGAGAACAGCGTTTATAGTCTTTGGTAGATAAAGGCAGCATCTGCCTGTTTCCATAGTAACTTTCCAAATAGATTAATTTTTATAGCTCTGATGTCAAGACAGTGAAATTACTGGTACTTTCTGGCAGCACTTATGGCAGAGCTCATTAAGTAGGTTTTCACTACTACATGGGAAAGAAAAGGATAAAGGCAAAACTAATATCCTATAACATGCATAAGAAAAATGAAGACCTTTCTATATCTCTCAGCCAAGAACTGACAAAATTAAAGAGAAAAACATAAACATAATGCATGTATTCAGAACATGGCTCCTGACTTTCTGGTTTGAGTAATGGATGGTATTTCCAGAATTATTTTCTTTAAAGATTGTCAAATCAATTGTCTCCTATTATTCTAATTCAAAGCTTCTTCAGCACTGACTTTTGAGGTGGCTACTATAACTGAAAAGGACTTGACCACGTTTCTGGGTCAGTGGTTTACTCCTTCTACAATGAGTACTCATTAAAATTATCCAAAGGCATTTTCCACATAGTTCCAGATAAATCAGATAGATGAATTACGCAGTTGGAACAGTTTTCCTTTGTTCAATGGGGAATTTAAAAGGATATTTCAGATCAATGTGCATTAATTAGCCCAGTTTTTGTAAAAGTCTCTGTTCATAGTTTCTTAAAATTTCAGAAAGCATATAAAAACAAAATATAAAGACTGACTATATTTGGATAGTTTTTTAGTTGTATATAATTTGTAATTTTTCTCTAGTAAAACCTGGATTATTTGTATAAAATTAAAAAAGATTTTTGAAATGTTAAAATTTCCTTTTCAGAAAAATGAAAGGCAAGATGTATTTTAGCCTAGCACGGTCACATACATAGGAGGGCATTGCTAGGAAGTCCTGTGATTTATGTCTTCAAGAATAACAATAGAAAGATTTCTATAATTTCTTGTTAGGATTACAAATAGTTAGAGGACTATATTCAGTTCAGTTCAGTTTAGTTCAGTTGCTCAGTTGTGTCTGACTCTTTGCGACCGCATGAACCGCAGCATGCCAGGCCTCCCTGTCCATCAGCAACTCCTGGAGTTCACCCAAACTCACGTGCATCGACTCGGTGATGCCATCCAGTCATCTCATCCTCTGTTGTCCCCTTCTCCTCCTGCCCCGATCCCTCCCAGCATCAGGGTCTTTTCCAGTGAGTCAACTCTTCGCATGAGATGGCCAAAATATTGGAGTTTCAGGACTATGTTATGATGCTTTTAAATACATTATATTATTGTATGGGCTGTGGATGGATCTTGCCTGAAGAGTTTACCTTGATATTTTCATTAGATATATTGAAACAAAATAAGAAAGTTATGCATCTGAACAACACTGGCATTGATACACTTGCTTCCTGTAGCAGTTTGGATAGTTTCACCCAAAGTAACAGAAACCTTGATCCAATATGGCTGAAGAAATCAATACATCAAGCAGTAGGGTAAACTTGGACTTTCCTGGTGGCTCATGTGGTAAAGAATCCACCTGCAATGCAGGAGACCCAGTTTTGATCCCTGGGTCAGGAAGATTCCTTGGAGAAGGGAATGGCAACCCACTCCAGTATTGTTGCCTGGAGAATTCCTTGGACAGAGGAGCCTGGCAGACTACAGTCCATGAGGTCACAGAGTCAGGCACGACTGAGTCAACTAACACACACACAGAGGAGTTCATTCATAGAAATGGGCTAATACAGTCATCAAAGACTATGATTCTTTCTGTCCCTAGTCTATACCATCCCTGATGTGAACTTCTTCCTTACCCTGTTTGTAGAATAGTTATAACAGTCTCCTTTTACAGCATGACAGTCTCCTCAGTTCAGTTCAGTCGCTCAGTCGTGTTCAACTTTTTGCGACCCCATGAACCACAGCACGCCAGGCCTCCCTGTCCATCACCAACTCCTGGAGTTTACCAAACTTATGTCCATTGAGTCAATGATGCCATCCAACCATCTCATCCTCTGTCGTCATCCCCTTCTCCTCCTGCCCTCAATCTTTCCCAGCATCAGAGTCTTTTCAAATGAGTCAACTCTTTACATCAGGTGGCCAAAGGACTGGAGTTTCGGCTTCAGCATCACTCCTATAAGTCCTGACAGTCTTTGATAAGAGTCTAAAGACATCCTATTGTCCAGCTCTTCATGTGGCTCTCTCGACATGATGCAAACTTTCTAAAAAGTGGTCAGCAACTCTCCCACATCTTTCTTGCCTTTTCTGAATCAATCTAAGAGCAGTGGTGTGTACTGAGAAAATATTCTTTAAATGTAACCCTAACTTAAGAGACTTAGTTGAAAATATCAGGAAGTTACTGTGTAGCAAGAGGAATTCTTCCAGGTAGGAATATTTCTAGGTTGGGAGTATAATAAACTATTCTGTACATGGGACACATATATTAGTAGCAGAAGAAGTGATAGGTGGAGTTTCATTAATATTACTAGTGCTAAACTGTCTACAAAGTGGTTCTAATAATTTACACTCCATCTATCCTGTGTCAGGGCACTATTGGTTCTTATTTTCACAAACATTTGTTAAAACAAGACTTAACATTTTAACCTATTTGTTATATAAGTAATGATATCTTATTATGATTTATTTTCCTGGTTAGTAATACATACAAGCATGTGTTTGTGTGTTAGTCACTTAGTCATGTCCAACTCTTTGTGACCTCATAGACTATAGCCTGCTAGGCTTCTCTGTCCATGGGATTCTACAAGCAGGATTACTGGAGTGGATTGCCATTCCTTTCTCCAGAGGCTCTTCCCCACCCAGGGATTGAACCCTGGTCTTCTGCATTGAGGGCAGGTTCTTTACCATTTGAGCTACAGGGAAGTCCCACACACAAGCATAGCAACACACTATTATAAATCAACTATACTTCAATAAAAATAAATTAAAAACAAAAAACAAAATAATGTTCTCTGTGTTACGATTTCACTCAATATTTATACCTACTTAAGATAAATAACAAATTAAAAATACATGTGTGCCTTTGTTGTTGCTTTGACTTGTCTTTAAATTTTACAATTGTTCTATTAATATCTACCAAATCTGCCATTTTATGCACTTCATTTATCGCTTTTGAGACTGCACATTATCACTATCCCTATAACTTAGGAGTAGCTTAAAACCTGATGGCTAGGGAAATGGCTCTTTGTGAAATGTGCAGGGTATCAGAATTTATTTATTTCTGTTGTTGAAAAAGAGGAGTAGCATGGAAATGGGGCTATCCTGCACAGAGATCCTATAAAAGTCATTAAAAGCTCTGGATATGTCTCTTTCCTCTTCGCCCTTCTCTTTCCTCCCCCCACATCTTTCTCCTTGTTTCACTTTTCCCAAAGACCTGCCTGAAATATTTTGATTCTCTTCTTCATAATGAAAAGTAATTTCTTTCCACTTCTTTCATTATTTCAAAGTCATTAATAATTCTTTTAAATGCATTTATACATGAAGTTGAAGGCTGTGTGTTATTAATTATATTTGTTAAACTGAGGCTCTTTAAGCTGAGATTCTCTGTGTGGGAAGAACTCATTGTCAGAAGAGGAAAATGATGAACCTCTGTGGGAAGGCTGAAAATTGTCTAAATCTATCAAAATGTCATGTCCAAATTAAGGTTTAATTAAAAGTCTAAAAAAAAAATCACCTAATATTGAATCCCAATTGTTTTGAAAAATAACTCTTTGTAATATTAGAATTTAGTATTTTAGTCTCTTTCTAATCCTTGTGCTACGAATTTGATTTTCAACTATAATGAATATTTGCCTTTTTCAAAACTAGAATGCTGAAAGTATCTGGCATTGCATCCCTAGAACTTTACTGTATTATTCAGCTCTATGGGAATTTTCTTGACTGAACTGGTCAATAAAAAGTCACTGAATGTTCTCTGGGCAGATTGTTCTTTGGGTAGGACTAGGGCACTTACAGCATGGTAGCCCTGCCAGGAGTGCTGTTTTCTCTCCTTCTGTCTCACTCTGTTCTCACACGAATAACAAAATAGTAAAATGGAGAAAAATCAAAGGATGGAAAAAAAACATGAGATGCTCATCAGACTGCAGATCTCAGTAGGGACCATGCATCATTATACAAATCTCCTCAGCTTCTATTGGTAAAATACTAAACAAGACATTTTTAAAAATCCAAAAAGTACAAGAAGTGCTAAAAATCGGCAAGCAAGTGTATATTTAACATTGTTCTTAACTTTCCAATGGCAATGGGTTTTAATAGGGCCCATGGTATCTTCATATAATTTAGGCATTTCCAACATAATGTATGGTTATGTTGGTTATGTTTGACATGGTCCTGAAATACTTCCTTCATTTGGCTTTCATGATAACACCCCCAGCTGGTCCTCATCCCTCTTCTTCCCCACACTCCTGTCTACTCTTTTTCAGTCTCCTTTGTGAGCTTCCTCTCATCTCCTTTCCTCTATGCCATGGATAAAACAAGAAAATAGTCCAGGATATCTTCTCTTTCATAGTTACATACGTTTTCCTCCTGACCTCTAGATTCTTGGAAGGAATTGGTTATTTAACATCTCCACTTAGACATTTGATACATGTCTTGAACTCAACATCTCCCCAAACCAAGTTGCAAACTTGCAGCTATAAAGTAAATAGATCATGGGGATGTAACATACAGCATGGTGACTGTAGTTAATAATACTATATTGTATATTTCAGTTACTAAGAGAATAGATCTTAAATGGTCTCATAAGAAAAAAATGTTTAAACTACCCTCATGTTTTTGATTTTTTATCATTTTTATTGAAGCTTTATTATAGGAAAAAGAAGAGAGGTATGGAGAAACTATAAAAAGGAAAATGACTTGCAGAATAGAAACAGTGAAAAGAATCTATTAGCAGGTAATGAAAAGATGGATGAATCATGGAGCTTAGTCATCTGTCTCTCTCTTGTTCTGCATGAGGATTTGGTGAAGCAAATGACAAACAGTTGTCATAAATTAGGTATTGTTCTTTAAAAACTCATTGGTCCATAAATGAATCTTTATTAGACATTCTATTTAAGTTGAGGTAATGAGGGTGATAAATATACATGTCAACACCCAACATGCTGCTATCCATGTAGTTCCATGAAGAACACATATTCTTACAAAACTGACTAAACTAGTAAAACTCAAGTCTCCATTAAAGATGGATGAATCATGGAGCTTAGTCATCTGTCTCTCTCTTGTTCTGCATGAGGATTTGGTGAAGCAAATGACAAACAGTTGTCATAAATTAGGTATTGTTCTTTAAAAACTCATTGGTCCATAAATGAATCTTTATTAGACATTCTATTTAAGTTGAGGTAATGAGGGTGATAAATATACATGTCAACACCCAACATGCTGCTATCCATGTAGTTCCATGAAGAACACATATTCTTACAAAACTGACTAAACTAGTAAAACTCAAGTCTCCATGTAAGTGACTGAGTATCTTAACATAAATAGACTCATTGATTTATTTTTCATGTACTAGGCACTGTTTAATGGACAAGGGAATCATCAATGAACAAAACAAAAGTTCATATATTTTAATTGATGTACAAAAATTATATAAAAATGTTTATATATATATAATTATATGTATTTTAATTCAATATACAATGAGCTTAATTTTAGTGCATGAAGACATGCTACAATAAATAATTTAGTGTATGTTGCCAAGTCTGACTCTGTGCGACTCCATAGACGGCAGCCCACCAGGCTCCTCCATCCATGGGATTTTCCAGGCAAGAGTACTGGATTGGGGTGCCATTGCCTTCTCCACAATATGTTAGAGGGCTCCACAATATGTTAGAGGGAGGGAATTTATATTGGTTAAAAAAAGAAGTAGAGTAATGGTGACTGGAGCAGGTGAGTTGGAGTATAAAATGCAGATTAACTCAGTAGATCTGAAGGTTATGAAATTGCTAGTCAAGTAATTTGGAGAATAATTTACCAGAGAGAGTTATAGGTAGAGAGAAAGCTTTAGAGTAAGAACATACTGACTTCCTCTGTGTGTTTCAGAGTAAAATAATGGGGGAATTGTAGACAAGGAGGTCAGAGAGATAACAGAGTTGAGTTATGTAGAGACTTGTAGTCATATTAAGGACTTGAGCTTTTACTTTGATTTTATGGAAACATATCGCCAGAGTTTTAGCAGGAAAGTAGTATCATATGACTTATGTTAAAAAGGATCATGCTAGCTGCGTGTAAATAGACTGTAGAAGAAAAAGGTGGAAGCAGAGAACCTTATTATGAAACTTTTGTGGTAATCTGGGCAAGGAATAATGGTAGTAGGCTGGGTCTTGTGTGTAAGTATCAGAGCTAATGAGAAACGATGTTGTTACTTGATATACATTGAAGAAAAAGCCGAAAGATTAGTTATATACAGAAGAGTAAAAGAAGAATAAACATTAACACAAGAGTTGTTGATTTTGATCTTTTTAAAATTTTGAGTAACAGGAAGGTTGAGGGATATAAACTGAAAAATAGGTTATGAAGGAGAGAATGGCATGCTTTGGCAGTCAAAAAAGGGAAAGATATTTTAGGTAATAACAGTGAGTGAAATCACTCAAAAATTTATCAGAGCACTGGGTGAGGCTTAAGTGGGCACAGCATTATTTTTAAAGGAGCAGTTTGTTTCAGCATGGCACCTCACACAATGCCCCCTGTTAAGTTTATTTATACTCCACATCCCAAAACTAAAGTAAAATTGTGAATCTCCAAAAAGCAGATACTAGGAAAACAACAAGAAAGATAAGAATCAAATTTTAAGAAGGGAGAATCAATAATGGAGGTACATGACCAACCTGTCTGCCACAAATGGTTACGTTGTCCAAAGACCGCTGCTGTGAACAGTTTCGCCCTGTGCACTCTCTATCTCAATTATTGACCCCTCTGTTTTTTTTTTTTTCCTCCTTGCCTACTTGCTAATACACTTTTATGTTTAGCCAAAGCTTAGCTGCTTTCTGCATGGTATATATGGGGTCGTGAAGAGGCCATACCTGGCTTCTTTTAATTCCAGTCACCAGAGGCCAGCAATACTTACCTTTACGTGATTAATCAGCCAAACTGTGAATTGAGTGTACAACAAAGACACAGCCAACTGAGACAACATATAAACAAACACAGTTTGTTTTTGATTTTTGAAAAGCTTGGCGTTTTCTTCTAAAGTCTTAGTGATTGCCCTTTCTGTTTCCTGGCTGACCTTTCTGTTCCATCCTGTCAGCGCAGAGCAACCTCTACACTTTTCAAGCTGATTTTCAGAAAAACCAAAGCATGGTCCCAAACTAGACATGGGCTCCTTCCTAGAAATATAATTCATTTTGTGGACAGACAGGAGGGAGACAAAGGTAGGTCACAAACAGTTGGGATTTTTAGGTGCTAACAGTATAAAAGCAGGGGAATAAAACCCCACTATCCTCTGAAACAAAGACCAGTTCCTTCAGCCACAGTTTTGAGTCTCTACTCTATAAGAAGGAACTCATCTAGGTACCAGAGACCAAACGTCTGAAACATGCCTCAGAGCCCTAATGGGAAGATAATAGAAATGTTAACAGGAATACAAAAAATTGAGAAGTTAAAGGTTTGGAGGTATTTGCAGGGCAGCAATGGAGATGCAGACATAAGGAACAGACTTGTGGACACAGTGAGCGAAGGCAGGGTGAGCTGAATGGAGAGAGGAGCATGGAGACATGTACATTACCATATGCAAAATAGATAGCCAGTGTGAAGCAGGGAGATTTGCTGTATGATGCAGGGAGCTCAAAACCAGTGCTCTGTGACAACCTAGAGGAATGGGATGGGGGTGGGAGATGGGAGGGAGCTTTAAGAGGGAGGAGACATATGTATACATTTGGCTGATACATGTTGATATACAGCAGAGATCAACACAATACTGTAAAACAATTATCCTTCAATTAAAAATAGATGAATTTTTTAAAAAAGAAAAAATATTTGTAAATGGATAGAAAGTAGAATATATACACACACACACACACACACACACACCAATAAATAAACAAATAAACAAAATTTTAAAAAAAGGTTTAAAAGCCCAAACAAAATTTTTAGGACTGTACCTGCCCTTCTTTGTCCATTTCAGCTAGAGAGCTCTGTATTTTCTCTGCAGAACAGAGATGACATTAAAGACTTCATTTGAGCTATTAAAAAGGACAGAGCTGATTGAAATGAGGGTTTGAGTTGCCAAAAAGCTCTCTTCAACCTTCAGCTCCTCCTAGTTTGTTTTGGACATTTTGTTCTTCCTATCCTCCTATTTTCCACAAGTATTTCTTCATCCCAACCATATACTGAGATCTAAATATAATTTTAAAATCAGTGAATGAGAGGTCAGGGGAAAAAAACTGATTGTCAATCAACAGATTGTGTCTTTTCCCTGAGAAATCACTTTTGCAAGGAAGAACAACAACAAAAAAGTCCTTTTTAAAAATCACAATTTGAGGTAAGAAACGATTCTATTTAACTGGCTTGAATGAGTTCTGACCTATTTGTACTGTATTTTCTAAAGGTCTGGAGTCAAATTACACACATTTTTATTCTAATAGACATCCATATGACTATATTAACTTGCTTTTAAAAACAATTCTATTTTCTGGGCTTAAGTATTTGGAACCAGAAACTTGAAGGGTTATGTTGCTAAGAGACCAAATTTAGGTTGAAAATCAGAAAACCAGGATTCTTTCTGCACATCTGTTACTAATCATGTAGGACATTGTGAAAACCACTTATACCTTATGCTTATCCACTTGGTCAAAAAATTTATCTTTTTATCAACTTCACTGCTAAAGAATAAAATATAAAATCCTACTGCAGAGCAGGAAATTAAGAAAGTTATGAGTAGGAAGGGAAAATTGGTTTTTAAAATTCTAAGGTTATTTTGTTTATAGCATTGTAAGACCTATACCCTGAAGCCTTTGTCTATGTACATACTACCCAATAATTCACTGACTCCGAGGCAATCATCAGTACTTTCTGTCTTTGTCTGTTCTGGAAATTTCATATTAATTGAATCATATAATATATGATCCTTTGTGATTTTTCTTTCTTTGCTTAACAAAATATTCATCCATGTTGTCCCACTTCAGTTATTTCATTGTTGAATAGTATTTCATTGTATGAATATAACATATTTTTTCTACCCATTCATCAGTAGATGGATATTTGGGTTGTTTCCATCTTCAGTTCAGTTCAGTTCAGTCGCTCAGTCATGTCCGACTCTTTGTGACCCCATGAATCGCAGCACGCCAGGCCTCCCTGTCCATCACCAACTCCCGGAGTTCACTCAGACTCACGTCCATCAAGTCAGTGATGCCATCCAGCCATCTCGTCCTCTGTCATCCCCTTCTCCTCCTGCCCCCAATCCCTCCCAGCATCAGAGTCTTTTCCAGTGAGTCAACTCTTCACATGAGGTGGCCAAAGCACTGGAGTTTCAGCTTTAGCATCATTCCTTCCAAAGAAATCCCAGGGTTGATCTCCTTCAGAATGGACTGGTTGGATCTCCTTGCAGTCCAAGGGACTCTCAAGAGTCTTCTCCAACACCACACTTCAAAAGCATCAATTCTTCTGTGCTCAGCCTTCTTCACAGTCCAACTCTCGCATCCATACATGACTACTACATACATGACTACTGGAAAAACCATAGCCTTGACTAGACGGACCTTAGTTGGCAAAGTAATGTCTCTGCTTTTGAATATGCTATCTAGGTTGGTCATAACTTTTCTTGAAGGAGTAAGCATCTTTTAATTTCATGGCTGCAGTCACCATCTGCAGTGATTTTGGAGCCCAGAAAAATAAAGTCTGACACTGTTTCCACTGTTTCTCCATCTATTTCCCATGGAATGATGGGACCAGATGCCATGATCTTCGTTTTCTGAATGTTGAGCTTTAAGCCAACTTTTTCACTGTCCTCTTTCACTTTCATCAAGAGGCTTTTAAGTTTCTCTTCACTTTCTGCCATAAGGGTAAATAATGCTGCTATGGATATTTGTCTGTAAGTTTTTATGTGAACATATGTTTTCATTTCTCTTGGGAAATTGGAATTACTGGGTAGCATGGTAAATGTAACTTTAACCATTAAAGGAACTGCCAGATTGTTTTCTTGTACTGTACTATGTATCTACCTTTCTACTGGTTATATATGAGACTTCCAATTTCTCCACATCCTGCCCAACACTTGTTTTATCTGTTTATTTTATTTTTTAACCACACTAGTGAGTGTGAAGGAGAAGGCAATGGCACCCCAGTCCAGTACTCTTGCCTAGAAAATCTCATGGGCGAAGGAGCCTGGTAGACTGCAGTCCATGGAGTTGCTACTAGTTGGACACAACTGAGCAACTTCACTTTCACTTTTCACTTTCACGCATTGGGGAAGGAAATGGCGACCCACTCCAATCTTCTTGCCTGGGGAATCCCAGGGACAGTGGAGCCTGGTGGCTGCCATCTATCGGGTCGCACAGAGTCAGATACAACTGAAGCGACTTAGCAGCAGCAGCAGCAGCAGCAGCAGTGAATGTGAAGTGTTATTTCATGGGGCTTTTGGTTTGCATTTCTCTGATGGCTGACAATGTCGAGCTTCTTTTATATTTCCTTTGGAGAAATACCTATTCAGATCTTTACACTAATTTTCTTTCTTTCTTTATTTTTGGTTGCATTGTGTCTTCACTTCTGTGTGGGCTTTCTCTGGGTGCGGTGAGCGGGGCTACTCTCTCTTGCGGTGCACAGACTTCTCAGTGTGGTGGCTCCCTTGTTGCGGAGCACAGGGCTCTAAGTGTGCGGCCTTCAGTGGTTGCAGGCGTGTGGGCTCAGTAGTTGGGCCATGGGCATGTGAGCTCTGGAGCACAGGCTCAGTGGTTGTGGCTCATGGACTTAGTTGCTCTTGGCAACTAAGATTTTTCTGGACCAGGGATCAAACTGTGTTCCCTGCATTGGCACATGGACTACCACCAGGGAAGTCCCTTTTCACTCATTTTGAACTCAGTTCTGTTTCTTTAAATTTTTGAATTGTAATAGTTACTCCATTTTTTCCAAGTGTCCAAGTCCTGTTACTCCTGGCACAGTTGGTTTTACTTAAGAAAGGAAAGTATCTACTTGCTCCTAGATAGCCACATTCTCCTGACTGTACATTTTCCAGAAGAAAGTTCCTCCATTGGTAAACAAAGATTTTCATTCTAAATTTAAGCTAGGGTTTCAGTCTAAGCCAAAGATGCATATTTGATACCTGGGTCGGGAAGACCCCCTGGAGAAGGAAATGGCAACCCACTCCAGTATTCTTGCCTGGGAAATCCCAAGGACAGAGGAGCCTGGCAGGCTACATTCCATGGAGTTGCATGATTGAGTGACTGAACACATACATCAGTCTAAGCAAAAATGTATATCTAGAGATGAATGAACTCACTTTATATTGTCAGAAAATGAAAGCTATACAGCCCATTGTATTCTCCATGTTTGTGGTAGGTGCTTCAGGGCCTGGAGACAATTACTTCACTGCCCCCAAATGCTTTAGATCTATTCACCTGAAGTTCATGTTGTTTATTTGAAATGGGATCTGGTTTGTTTCAGGCTTAAATGCCTCTTTCTGGTATGTTTTCATATGTAAGCCATCCTAATCCCTTTCAGAAACAGACATGGCAAATCTTTGATATAAAATGCCGGGAGATGTGTCAAATGTACTTAAAATTCTTTACCTTTTAAAGAAAAAAGTCACTTTTTGTTCCCTTTATGCCATAGAAAATGAGCAGTATCCTTGAGAATGAAGCCTAAAGCTCCCTGTGGTGTGTTAAATCAGAGTGTCTTCACCAACAAAAAAGAAGCCATAAAGTCTTTCTGAATGTGATGACAAGAGTAGACAGTGATTCGAATTGATGAAAGTGACATATAGTAAATTCAGTCATTTACGATGTCCATGGTGCTCAAAATTCTCCAAGCCAGGCTTCAGCAATATGTGAACCATGAACTTCAGATGTTCAAGCTGGTTTTAGAAAAGGCAGAGGAACCAGAGATCAAATTTCCAACATCCACTGGATCATCAAAAAAGCAAGAGAGTTCCAGAAAAACATCTGTTTCTGCTTTATTAACTCTACCAAAGCCTTTGACTGTGTGGATCACAATAAACTGTGGAAAATTCTGAAAGAAATGGGAATACCAGAGCACCTGACCTGCCTCTTGAGAAATCTATAAGCAGATCAGGAAGCAACAGTTAGAACTAGATATGGAACAACAGACTGGTTCCAAATAGGAAAAGGAATACGTCAGGGCTGTATATTGTCATCCTGCTTATTTAACTTATATGCAGAGTACATCATGAGAAATACTCGGCTGGAAGAAGCACAAGCTGGAATCAAGATTGCTGGGAGAAATAACCTCAGATATGCACATGACACCACCCTTATGACAGAAAGTGAAAAGGAACTAAATAGCCTCTTGATGAAAGTGAAAGAGGACAGTGAAAAAGTTGGCTTAAAGCTCAACATTCAGAAAGCTAAGATCATGGCATTTGGTCCCATCACTCCATGGGAAATAGATGGAGAAACAGTGTAAACAATGTCAGACTTTATTTTTTGGGGCTCCAGAATCACTGCAGATGATGACTGTAGCCATGAAATTAAAAGACGCTTACTCCTTGGAAGGAAAGTTATGACCAACCTAGATCGCATATAGAAAAGCAGAGACATTACTTTGCCAACACAGGTTCGTCTAGTCAAGGCTATGGTTTTTCCAGTAGTCATGTATGGATGTGAGAGTTGGACTGTGAAGAAGGCTGAGTGCCAAAGAATTGATGCGTTTGAACTGTGGTGTTGGAGAAGACTCTTGAGAGTCCCTTGGACTGCAAGGAGATCCAACCCATCCATTCTAAAGGAGATCAGTCCTGGGTGTTCTTTGGAAGGACTGATGCTGAAGCTGAAACTCCAGTACTTTGGCCACTTATGCGAAGAGTTGACTCATTGGAAAAGACCCTGATGCTGGGAGGGATTAGGGGCAGGAGGAGAAGGGGATGACAGAGGATGAGATGACTGGAAGGCATCACCCACTCAATGGACGTGAGTCTGAGTGAACTCCGGGAGTTGGTGATGGACAGGGAGGCCTGGCGTACTGCGATTCATGGGGTCGCAAAGAGTCGGACACGACTGAGCGACTGAACTGAACTGAACTGATGGTTGCACCTGTTTCCATTACCTGCAATAGATTTTCGTTATGTGGAGGTCGCACATAGTAGCTATTCTCTTCCTGCCCTATAGATAAGACCTAGGCAAGTTTTCAGAGTAGATAGAGAATTTTTTTCAGGTAGATATCTCTCCTGTCCTTTCAACAATCATATACTTAATCCTATCTCTTCCAGTTCCCACTTTCCTCACCAGATTATATTTGATTATTCGTTTATTCTCCAACACTCCCAGACAGGAGTATTTTCACTTTTAAAGAATATTCTTAAAGAGGAAAGAACTTTCATTACCATGCATGTGTTTGTGCCAAGAGGCTCCGGTCATATCCGACTCTTGACCCCATGGACTGTAACCTGCCAGGCTCTTCTGTCCATGGAATTCTTCAGGCAAGGATACGGAAGTGGTCTGCTGTGCCCTCCTCCAGAGGATCTTCCTGACCCAGGGACCAAACCTGCCTCTCTTATATGTTTGCTGCATTGGCAGGCAGGTTGTTTACCACTAGCACCACCTGGGAAGCCCTTTTCATAACCATAAGAATGCATTTCTCTTAGAGGTCTAGTATTTTTCCAGAAGAATTTCTGTTGATTTATTAAACTTTTAAGAATTTTTCTGAAGATTTGGTCCATTCAAATGGGAGGGAAAATATTTTGCATTTTCTTGAACATATAGGTTGTTCTTTTAATTAACATCACTTAATTTTTTCTGAATCAAAAACTATATTGCCCAATTTAATCACTCACCTAATTTGTCCCTCTCAGTCATCGGTGTTGATGAATGTCATTTTACATTGAATACAAAATCAGTTATCATGGACAATTATCAAAAAAATATGTCAAATGTTATAGCAGGGTTTCACAAAAATGTAATTCCAGAAATACTTCAGAACAATAAAAATGTAAATAATCTCCCAGCAGGACTATTTGAAAAATCCAGCATTAATATCAGTGCTTAACTGTTTTTTAAAAATATGAAGCATGTTATTATACAAATAAAAGTTTTGCAGGTATGAACTTTTGCCATTTTTCTACTGTGGAATATGGACTGTGCTTAGCCTGAGACAAGTGAAGACACAGCACAGCCATTATGATCAGATGATCTCTTACTTTCTCTCGATTTCTCATGGCTACTTGGAAAACACAGGGTCTCACGGAAACCAATCTGCTACAGTCTCTACTGGAATGGAGTAAAGGAAGGAACTCAGGAGAGGTTCTCCATTGGCTGTAAGTTTTGAAAGGGAAAAGATATGTCGTCTGTTTCTTCACACTGGTTTAATTTCCTGATTGAAGACTTATTTATTGTTAAAGAATAGGCTTCTGGCCCTTTCAAATCCTTCAGACTTTTTGAAAACTGACTGACATCATGAGACTGTCAATCACAGACTCAAAAAGTGAAAACTCAGTGAGACATATACCAAAATTAATATGTTGTAGAGGCTTAACTTTCATGTAAGATGCTTTCAGTTGCAAGGAACAGAAAATCTGATCTAAAATGGCTTTAAAAAATGTGGGGAATCATTGGTTTACTGTACACACCAGAGCCTGGTTCATTATCTTGGTTCATTCTTATCCAGTGAAGAATTGAAAGAAAGTTCAGTTTCCCCAAATTTTGAGTTTGTAGATCTGAAGATCTTTGACCATCGTGGGTCAAACATGATCTATCTATCCAGTGTCTTGGATTTGGAAAAATGTAATTGTAAAATGTAATTTGTAAAAATGTAATTAAACTCAGGAGGGCCTTCTCAAGAGCTTAAGATAGAATCAGTTTTTTTTTTCCCTTTCTCAGATACAATGCCTTGGACACCATGTGTAGAAATTCCCTCTCTAATTAGCTTAAACAATATTTAGTATGTAGAATAGCAGGAAGTTCTGAGAAAGGAGTCCCCAAGTAGTTAAAATAGGACTCCTGCTTCTCTGTAGTTTCCTTGGCTCTGCCTGTCTCCATGAATTGGCTTTCTTAAGATGAGATAGTTTCTGGACTTTTCAAGTACTATTATCCTACCCATGAAGTTTGAAGGTAGCAAAAATAGCAACTTGAATGACCCAGAAGGACAAAGAAAAAACTTCTATTCCAAAAATAAAGTTACATTTACTCAACATTTAGTACGTTTGGACCAATTTGGGTCATATGTCAACTTTCATCTGTGATCTGTCTGGGTGAAAGCTGAAATCTGTTATTGGACATGCAGGTAGGATTCTCACAACTGGTCCAGGACTAGTAATCACTTTTGAGCTGGAGATGGGATCACCTTTCCTGGGAGTCAAAGAGCACATAGAGAAGGTTGAAGACTTGAACAGGATTTGTATTTTGTAAGAAGAAAAGAGATAATAGACAGGGGATATTTAGCCATCAATGGTCAGGACACACCCATATTCAGAAAGGAAGAGACAGCAGTTGATGAGGAATACAGAGACAAATTATTCTTGTGACAATGATGTTTCTTCTTTTAACAGTTGGCTGACAATATGCATAAAGCCTGCCTGAATAAAATATGGTCTCTCAGGAGTACCACTCTAGAAACCCTCAGATTTCAATTTCAAAAATTATTCAAAGCAACCGCTACTCATCTGGTTTCCATATTGGATAGAATTTGAGAATCTTGATGATGTTCAGTGATTTTTTTGTTGTTCTTTAGAGTTCCAGAAACTTCTGACTAAATTTCCAGTTTCTCTGCATCCAGTCAACTCTGATGCCCAGAGAGACTAACCATCTCCTTTCACTGAATGAGTATTCTTTTATTCAGAACTTATTTCCTGGTTCCTAAAAGAGATATTTCCATTTGCACTAGCTTTTGTGCATCACAGTGCATTGACTGGCAATTTGCAAACAGATTTGCAGTAAAGAAGACAAAACACCCAGAAGTTCATTTCTCAGATCAGAGCAAATTTCAGTTCAGATGTCAACATCCGCTTCCTAGCTCCCTCCCTTTTTCCATTGATCAGCTTCTTTTCTAAGAAAGGAAGACCAGGACCAGGACAAGTGAAGCTTTATAAATGGGTGATAAACCCGGATTGTATTTTGAGAATATTTTATAGGCTGAAATAATTTACTCACAGAGTTAAAATAGGAAGACATTGGCTGTAATCTTATCAATATGTAATAGAGACAAAGTGGAATTCAGAGAACCAAGATTTTCTAAGTCACTTTAAAAAATTATTTTGTTAGTTAGAGATGACAAAATTAAGCTGTTATTTATTGACAAGTAAATTTTGTTATGGGACTTCCCTTGTGGTTCAGTGATAAATAATCCTCCTGCCAATGCAGGAATCTCAGAAGACACAGGTTCAATCCCTGGGTTGGGAAGATCCCTTGGAGTAGGAAATGGCAACCAACTCTAGTACAGAGGAGCCTGGCAGGCTATAGTCTATGGGGTCAAAGAAGAATTGCACATGACTTAGCAACTAAGCAACAACAAATTGCATTTACTCATTTAGATAAAACTAATCCAATAGGAAAAGTAGTACATCAAGGCTGTATATTGTCACCCTGCTTATTTAACTTCTATGCAGAGTACATCATGAGAAACGCTGGACTGGAAGAAGCACAAGCTGGAATCAAGATTGTCGGGAGAAATGTCAATCACCTCAGATATGCAGATGACACCACCCTTATAGCAGAAAGTGAAGAGGAACTAAAAAGCCTCTTGATGAAAGTAAAAGAGGAGAGTGAAAAAGTTGGCTTAAAGCTCAACATTCAGAAAATGAAGATCATGGCATCTGGTCCCATCACTTCATGGCAAATAGATGGGGAAACAGTGGAAACAGTGGCAGACTTTATTTTTGGGGGCTCCAAAATCACTGCAGATGGTGACTGCAGCCATGAAATTAAAAGACGCTTACTCTTTGGAAGAAAAGTTATGACCAACCTAGATCGCATATAGAAAAGCAGAGACATTACTTTGCCAACACAGGTTCGTCTAGTCAAGGCTATGGTTTTTCCAGTAGTCATGTATGGATGTGAGAGTTGGACTGTGAAGAAGGCTGAGAGCCAAAGAATCGATGCATTTGAACTGTGATGTTGGAGAAGACTCTTGAGAGTCCCTTGGACTGCAAGGAGATCCAACCAGTCCATTCTGAAGGAGATCGGTCCTGGGATTTCTTTGGAAGGAATGATGCTAAAGCNGTGAGAGTTGGACTGTGAAGAAAGCTGAGCACTGAAGAATTGATGCTTTTGAACTGTGGTGTTGGAGAAGACTCTTGAGAGTCCCTTGGACTGCAAGGAGATCCAACCAGTCCATTCTGAAGGAGATCAGTCCTGGGATTTCTTTGGAAGGAATGATGCTAAAGCTGAAACTCCAGTACTTTGGCCACCTCATGCAAAGAGTTGACTCATTGGAAAAGACTCTGATGCTGGGAGGGATTGGGAGCAGGAGGAGAAGGGGACAACAGAGGATGAGATGGCTGGATGGCATCGCCGACTCGATGGGCATGAGTTTGAGTGAACTCCGGGAGTTGGTGATGGACAAGGAGGCCTGGCATGCTGTGATTCATGGGGTTGCAAAGAGTCGGACATGAATGAGTGACTGAACTGAACTGCTACACACACAGAGCACCTTAATGACCTGTGGGAAAACATCAATTGTAGTCAAATATGTATGTAATTGAAATGCCAGAAGTGGGAAGAGGGAGAAAATATATTTGAAGAAACAGGGGTCAAGATTTTCCCAAATTTGATGGAAATGCTGCTGCTGCTGCTGCTAAGTCGCTTCAATCGTGGCAGACTCTGTACAATCCCATAGACGGCAGCCCACCAGGCTCCGCCATCCCTGGGATTCTCCAGGCAAGAACACTGGAGTGGGTTGCCATTTCCTTCTCCAATGCATGAAAGTGAAAAGGGAAAGTGAAGTCACTCAGTCATGTCTGACTCTTAGCAGCCCCATGGACTGCAGTCCACCAGGCTCCTCCATCCATGGGATTTTCCAGGCAAAAGTACTGGAACGGGGTGCCATTGCCTTCTCCATGATGGAAATGATACCTCTACAAATCCAAAAAGCATCTGCCTGCAAGTAAAACAGGTTCAAATTCAGTCAAGCTCCTGCAGGTATATTAGTTCCTAGAACTTCCATAGCAAATGACCACAAAGGATTGGATCAAAACATCACAAGTTTATTCTTTCACACTTCTACAGCCTAGAAGTCCCAAATCAAGGAGTCAGCAGGGCCATGGTCCCTCTGAAACCCCCTTGGAGGCTCCTCCTTTCTAGCTTCTTGTAGCCCCAGACATTCCTTGGCCTGTGGTAGCATCACTCCAGTTTCTGCCTCCTCCTCACATAGTCTTCTTCTCTGTGTCTGTGCCCCTTCATTCTCTTGATAGGGACACTGGTCACACTGGTCTAGTGAAAGGGAAAGTGCTAGTTGCTCAGTCATGTCCAACTCTTTGTGACCCCTTGGACTGTAGCCCATCAGGCTCCTCTGCCCACGGAACTCTCCAGGCAAGAATATTGGAATGGGTTCCTTCTCCAGGGAATCTTCCTGATCCAAGGATTGAACCTTGGTCTCCTGCACTGCAGGTGGATTCCTTACCGTCTGAGCCACCAGGGAAGTCCTTTGGACTAGGGCTCATCCTAATTCATATGACTGCACCTTGATAACATCTGCAAAGACCTCATCTCCAAAAGAAGTCACATTTACAGGCCTGGGGATTTGGGGCTTCAACGTGTCTTTCTGGGGGATACACTTAAGTCCGTAACACCAGCCCTTCTTGGCTCTAGGATAACTTGGAAGACATGGAGAGAAGGTCATCAGCTGAGGTGAAGCCCTGCACCTGCCTCGACCCCCTTCCAAGCTCTCCAGGTAAGGTCCTTTCCAACAAGGCCAGTGACATCTAAGGAAGATATCATAGCTCCTGCCTAGACCTGAAGCCACCAGGATGAGTTACCATGCGCAGTCCTTGACCCGAACGCTTTCGCCCAGATCTGAGGCTCTCAATCTCTGACATCTTGGACGAGTGACACAGCATCTCTGACTTAGTTTCCCTTAGGAAAGGAAACCTTGGGCATCGTTACAAAATTTAATGAAAAGATGCATTTAAGCTGCTCAGCACAGAGTCCGGAACAAAGAAGGTGTGCTTCTTGCTCCCAATAGTCAGATTGAGGCCCAACTGCCCAACATGGGCCCAACCGCCTGTTTCTTCAGCACCAAATCGAGGACCAGAGATGAAAAAGCCCTTTGAGATGATGTGCCCAATTTCATCTCCACCACTCGGAAGACAAATAAAATGGCCATTTTAACTTATATCCTCTGCATTAATTTTCACAGTTAACTGCTGAACTGACTAAATTCTTTTCTTTTCTTAAGGACTTTTATAAATTCCATCATTAATAAATCAGACATTCAATTAACAGGAAACTCTGATTGGTAACTGATCCTTTCCTTGATACGTTTCTCTCCCCTCCCGCTTTACAGACTCCCGGGCTCGTCCCAGGCTTGGTCCTGCTGATGGGCCATTTCCCATTTTCCCTTCTTCTTCCCCCCATGCTCGTCAATGCCCCCCAACAAAAGCCAGAGAAGAACATGGGCTGATTCCATTAACCTCTGTCACTGCTTAAATCTCTCTCTTAATTAACATGAGTTAATATGATTAATCAAAATAATGAGACAAACCTATTAAATTAGGGGGCTTTAAATGACAGAACTTGGCAGGAGAAGTAAAAGCAAGAGGAGGCATTAGAAGGGCCGGGCAGGGGGTGGGGAGTCCAGAGCTGAGGTGGGCAGGGAGCATCAGACCAGTCCAGCCTGATGCTGGGGGAGGGGAAGGTGGAAGATGTGAGCAGAGGCTTGGAGAAATGGCTCTGAGGGACATGCTCAGCATTTCCATCCATCTGGAGTAGGAAATGGCAACCTGCTCCAGTATTCTTGCCTGGACAATTCCATGGACAGAGGAGCCTGGCGGGCTATAGTCAGAGGAGCCTGGCGGGCTACAGTCCATGGGGTCGCAAAGAGTCAGACCAGACTGAGAGACAAAGCACAGTTAATTACAATAGTCCCCATACTTTTCTGGGGCCTGTTCAGCTCCTTCTTAGCCTCCTGCAGCTTCTGAATTCGTGGTGTCCCTTCTTGGTGTTTACTCTTCTTGAAATCTCTATCATCGCTTGAGGCCAAGCTCTTGTGCAGAATTTTCAAAACCTTAGCTCTACCTCTCACAGGCTATGAGACTTGGGAAGAGTTATTTTACCTCTCTGAGGCCCAGTGAACCCGTCTACAAGGGTAGGAATAATATTCCTGTGCTGGGATGCCCGATGTGAGGATTCAGAGAGAGGTTATATAACAGCATCTGACCTGAGCCCAGGCCCACAGCAGATCCCTTAGGAGAATTTCTTTCCTTCTTCCTTCCTCTGCTATGACTATAAAATATCTTGAAAAGCTTTTTGCCCAGCAAAGGAAACTATAAACAAAGTAGAAAGACAACTCTCAAAATGGGAGAAAATAATACCAAATGAAACAACTGACAAAATATTAATTTCCAAAAAATACAAGCAGCTCATGCAACTCAATAACAGAAAAAACAAATAACCCAATCAAAAAGTGGGAAAAAAGACCTAAACAGACATTTCTCCAAAGAAGACATACAGATGGCTAACAAACACAGGAAGAGATGCTCAACATCACTCATTATTAGAGAAATGCAAATCAAAACTACAGAGATATCATCTCACACCATACAGAATGGCCATCATCAAAAAATCCACAAATAGCAAGTTCTGGAGAGGGTTTGCAGAAAAGCAACACTCCTACACTGCTGGTGGGAATGTAAACTGATACAGCCACTATGGAAGACAGTATGGAGATTCCTTTAAAAAACTAAAAATAAAACCACCATATGATCCAGCAATACCACTTCTAGGCATATAGCCTGAAGAAGCCAAAACTGAAAAAGACACATGTACCCCAATGTTCATTGCAGCACTGTTGTAAACAGACATGGAAGCAACCTAGATGTCCACTGACCGATGAACGAATAAAGAAGCTGTGGTACATATATACAGTGGAATACTACTCAGCCGTTAAAAAGGAACGCACTTGAGTCAGTTCTAATGAGGTAGGTGAACCTAGAGCCTATTATACAGAGTGAATAAGTCAGAAAGAGAAAAACAAATATATATTAATGCATATATATGGAATCTAGAAGGATGGTACTGATGAATCTGTTCACAGAGCAGCGATGGAGATGCAGACGTAGAGAACAGACTTATGGACAAGGGTGGGGGAGAAGAGGGAGAGGGTGAGATGAATGGAGAGAGCAGCATGGATGCACGCACACCAACATATGTAAATAGAAGGCCAGTGGGAATTTGCTCTATGACTCAGGGAACTCAGACTGGGGCTTTGTAGTAGCATAGAGGGGTGGGAATGGGCAAGAGGTGGGAGAGGACTCAAAAGAGAGGGGACGTACATACACCTATGATTAATTCACAATGATGTATGACAGAAATCAGACCAATATTGTAAAGCAATCACCAATAAATTAAAAATAAATAGATATTTTTAAAAAGAAATACCTTGAGATTCTATACTGTTTTTAAATTCTAGACATATTTCCAAATATAGCGTTCTACCACAGATCTAGGCACTGAGCAGGACAAGTAAGAGCTTACAGATCAGCAAGGTTGTACCAGCATTACAGAGCACCCATGGGGTGTCAGCCCCTGTGCAAGGTCACTCAGATCTATCAAGGTCAAGAGACTCATCTGGGAGTTCTTCTAGAACCAGGGTCTCCCGACTCCCAGGCCAGTGGGTTTTTCATCTCCTCTAAATGCAAGGGACCAGGGCACTTGGGTGCCCCCCGGAGCTCCTTTATCTCCTGGCCGCCCCCATGCCTGAGCAGAGTCCACCTTAGGCCTGCAGTTCTATGCAGTACATGGGACATCTGACCGATGACTTGGGCTTATCGTCAGAATTTCTTATTCCAGTGAAACTGGGCTCCACGAACCTCTTCTGTGCTATCTTCAGTGGTCGACCCTCACAATTCAAAGACAGAAAACTACACATAAGACAAGGCTTCCCTGATGGCTCAGAGGGTAAAGAATCTGCCTCAAATGCAGGAGACCTGGGTTTGATCCCTGGGTTGGGAAGATCCCCCAGAGGAGGGCATGGCAACCCACTCCAGTACTCTTGCCTAGAGAATCCCCATGGACAGAGGAGCCTGGTGGGCTATAGTCCATGGGGTTGCAAAGAGTTGGACATGAGTGAGTGACTAAGCACGCATGCATACACTAGACAAATAAGTTTCCCATGAAGAATCCAGACACCCCTAAGACCTTAGCCCCACAGAGTGATGTGCTAGTAAGCCCCTCGATAAGTCTTTCAAAGTCAGAGGCTCTGTGTCTGTGTCCTTCTGTGGTGGTCCCCTCTTGCAGAGTATCTAATCTGTTCTGTACATAGTTAGTGCTCTAAACACCAGCGACTGGAACTATGGGTAGTTGCCTGGGACCGATTCCCAAGCTTGGGTGCCTGGGTGCTGAGTATTCCACAGATATATACTCAGAGATCCTACAAATTTCACTGAGATGGTCTTCACTGGCATGCAGAAGTCATTCCCATACCTCCCCTGTGGTCCTGTTGCTGTCTTCCACTATAAAGTCTGGAAAGCCAAGTACAGTATTTCCCAATTTCTCTAGTCTCTAGAGATGGCCATGTGATCAGGTTTTGGCTATTGAGATGGATGAATTGGTAGAGGGATCTTAGAGAAACTTGCTCTCTTAATCAGAGACAGGCAGATCTGGAGCTGCCTCTTCCTGCTCATCTTTGATGTGAATGACCACACGATGCCCAGAACAACAGCATCTATTTTATGACCTTGACACAATACACATCAGGCTAAAAAGCCAATATTCTTGGATGGTAAAGATAGAAGAACCTAGATCCTTGGTGTCATTTTGAGATTGCAGGCTAATCTGGTCTATCTGCATTAGGACTTCTTAATAAGCAGGCAATAAACATCCAAGGTTTAAGCTGTTTGGGGCTGGATTTTTTATTACGTGCAGCCACAAGCATTCCTAACAAATATGCATTCCTAAATTTGTGCTTTAACGTCCATGATTATCTAAAAATTAATGTGAACATATCTTGGGTCATCTGAAAGTCCACCTAAAAACATTGCCACAATAGCTTATAGGACTCATGTTTACCCTAATCCACAACTTTTTGATCCCAAATAGTACAACAGGCATCCTTTACTATCCAAATACTTGCCATTTGAACTCAGAAATTGAATAAAATCTGAATTTTAAAAAATGGGATTAATATTCCTTGTTATCTGAGTTTTTGGTATTTGTTATCCCAAACTCAGAAACCAAGTTAACTTTGGATAATTCAGCATCCCTTACTATACAAAATCTCACTGTATAGATTTTGAAATGGAATGGATTTGAATTGTGACAAATACTTACATTTTTGTCTTGGGTTGAAGAAAAAGGATAGTGACTAATATGTAAATGATACGTTCACCCAAGTAAAGATAAAATTATGCTGCTCTGTTGGCCCCAAATAAACATAGCCTTTGTAGGAACTGGAATAGGAAATGAATGAAACTAGTGAGTCATTACAGCACACAAAGAAAACTAGGCTTGAGAGTTCAAAAGAACCTAGAGAGATGCAATATGCTGGAACCAGCCTGCTCCAGCTCACAAGAGCCAATTGCTTAATTTTCAGGTATTCTGAGAGCCAGTCATCAAACACAGCAATTGTGATGGCAGCCAAACAGAAACTGCACCATGGAAATCAGCAAATTCTGGGAAACAGGCTTGCTTTCTCTCTGGAAACCAATTTATCAGCACATCACTCTCAGTAACAGCCAGTGTCATACTTGCCTTGTGAGGGGCAATTTAGTTTCAGCAAACATCATTATCTAGTCCACTAACTTAATGTGGAATTTTATTGGTTTAATGCCTTTTTGTAGTTAATTTGTAAATTGGGTTTAGTTTCATGATTCATACAAAATATATAAGCGTAAGGAGTGTACACCTAGTTTGATGTCTGTGTATATTTATATTCTATTGTATTAATAATAATTTTTAAGTCAGAAGTGTTAGCAAGAAATTTTTTTATTCACTCAAGTGTGAGAAATACTGATCAAAGCCCATTAAAGTTAATAATCCCAGCCCGGCACATAAGACCCTCTGGGATCTGACCCCAGCATGACTTTCTCCATCTTGAGCTCCCACTGCAGCCAAACTGGTCTCTCCCTGTCCCTTCAGTACATCTTTCAAGGATGTGGCATTTTAATGAGATAATAGAGACCTCCCTTGGTCGTCCAGTGGCTGAGAATCTGCCTTTCAATGCAGGCGATGAGGGTTCAATCCCTGATCAGGGAACTAAGATCCCACAAGCTGTGGGGCAACCAAGCCCTTGGGCTGCAATTACTGAGCCCCTCTAGCTCTGGAGCCCATGTGCCACAACTAGAGAAGCCTTTGAGCCACAACAAAGACCCAGCGCAGCAAAAGTTTTAAAAATAAAAATAAATGAATGAGATTGTAGAAATGAAAGTAGAGCTGACTCAGAGTCCTCCTCCCCTATGGAGATGCCTCTGATCATTCCGGGGGGGTGATTCTTCTCCACATATACATCTAGATATGCTTGATTTTATCAGTTGATGTCACACACCTCCTTGACTAGATGCAAGGCAATAAAGTTCTAAGGGTCCTTATAGATCCTCCGTCAGCTTGCCTCTCCCTCTAAATTTATTCGTATTCTCGTATCTCTTTCCCTTCTGCAGCACAGGGAAGAAGTTTCTTTCCAAGCCAGATCCTCCCCCACAACAGTCCTAAGCACAACCAGCCCCACTCCTTCTGGGAATCCGACCTTCTTTCCCTGTTTTGGGTTTTTAAATTCTTCCTCTTCTCTGAACTTTCACCCTGTGTATTCAGCAACTCCAAATAAAATAAAATAAAATCTGCTGATAGCAATCAATGATGCTTTTTGCTGCATGTAACAGAAAGCTCAACAACGAAAATGATTGAAACAACCACAAAATGCTTTATCTCACATTAGTGAGATGTCTGTGTATAGGATGGTCTGCAGGTATCATTAAAATCAGAGTTCAGCTCTCTGTCCTCACACTGGCTTCTCTCAAGGAGGTTGTATCGTTGCTAGTAGCAGCCACGGCCATGGCCACTCCTGGATCAGTTTGATTGGATCACAAGGTCAAGTGCCCATTCCTGGACAGTAAGTAACAGCGGCTAAGGGAATGCCCTGCACTGATGGACTTAAGCTGATGTTCTTGAACCTATTAATGGCAAAGAAGAAAGAGATTACTGTGATTGCCTTAGATTAGTCAGTATCCATCCCTGGGGACTCTGAGGTCAAAAAGGTTTCACCTGGTGGAATGGAAGCATTAACAAAGTGGGGGTTCTCTCAGGAAGCAAGAAGTGGGGAAACGGGGAAACAGAAGTTGGTAAAACAACCGACGGGTCCATTATTCCATTTTTCTCACTCCCAACTACTGTTTTTTTCTCTTTTTCTCAGCCCTCTAATCTCCTTTAAGAAGATATTATATTTTCTGTCTTCACTACTCAATGCATTGCAATTCAATTTCCAATCCTACCACTCTACTGCAATTGCTTTTGTAAAAGTCTCTGGTGTCCTAATTTGGCTTCTAATCAAGCTTTAACGGGAGAAGGAAATGGCAACCCACTCCAGTATTCTTGCCTGGAGAATCCTGTGGACAGAGGAGCCTGGTGGGCTGTCGTCTATGGGATCACGCAGAGTTGGACATGACTGGAGCGACTTAGCAGCAGCAGCAGGCTTTGACACCTCCACCAACTCCCTTCCTCACCCTCTTCCACACATCACCTGATTCAACCTTCAGATAATCAATCTATCCTCTCCCACAACATGCTCCTCGTCACTCAGCAATGGTTATTTCACAAACATTCTTTGAGCACCTGCCGCTGCTAAGTCGCTTCAGTCATGTCCGACTCTGTGCGACCCCATAAACAGCAGCCCACCAGGCTCCCCCATCCCAGGGATTCTCCAGGCAAGAACACTGGAGTGGGTTGCCATTTCCTTCTCCAATGCATGAAGGTGAAAAGTGAAAGTGAAGTCACTCAGTCATGTCCAACTCTTAGCAACCCCATGGACTGCAGCCCACCAGGCTCCTCCATCCACAGGATTTTCCAGGCAAGAGTACTGGAGTGGGGTGCCATTGCCTTCTCCGCTTTGAGCACTTACCATATGCCAATTCAGTATATCCAGCATATAACACTTTGCAAATTAGTCTTGAATGCATGGTTTAGTCTCCTCATTTTTCACCTCCACAACTGCAATAACTTCCCAACTGGTCCCGCCGCCTCCCATCTCTCCCCATCATCAATCTGTCTTTCTTGTTCCCAGACGTAATCTCACCAAATTCGTGTCTGATCATCAGAGTTCCCTGCTTCTATTTCTCCTACAGAAGAAAACCCCATGTCCCCAGAACGACATTCAAAGCTATGGTAACCAGGTCCTACCAACCTCTCCTAGTCTGTAGCCCATCCTTTCACCCTTGTATTTTAAGCTCTAGGTACAATGAACTGGGCTTCCCTGGTGACTCAGCAGTAAAGAACCCACCTGCAATATGGGAGACACAGGAGACTTGGATTCAATCCCTAGGTTGGGGAGATTCCCTGGAGGAAGGCATGGCAACCCACTCCAGGATTCTTGCCTGGAGAATCCCATGGACAGAGGAGCCTGGCGGGCTACAGTCCACGGGGTCACAGAGTCAGAAACGACTGAAATGACTGAGTGCATAATGACCTACTCTTTTCCAAGTGCACACTGAGCTTTCTTAATTTGGAGTTTTGCTCATATTTACTTTTAAATTGAAATGTCCTCTTTTACTTTTTCTGCCAAGAAAAACCCTAGTCATTTTTAAAGATCCAGGCTCCATGTCACCTCCAGAGTGAAGTCTTGACAAGATCAAGTCAAGAACATCCTTCGTGACCCCAGAGCACTTTGTCCATATCAACAATAAGCTGTCCTTAAAGTGTGTTACAATCAGGTTAATGCTTCTGCAGGAAAGACTGAATCTAAATTATTCTGTACTCAGCACAAACTCCTGGAAAGACATGTGCAATATATGTTTGAAGAATTGAATTGAACTAATTATTTCATCCTATCCATTTTACAGATAGGAAAATGAGGGGTCTGGAGGAAGTGACTTGCAATGGTCATTCCATATATTTAATCATCATACTTTCGCTTCAAGTAGAAAAAAGAGGGGAGTGGATTTTTTGGCTCACTGAAATGACAACTCTCTCTTCAAGCATAACCTCTGCCTAAAGATTCAACAAGTATCATCAAGACTCAGATTTTTTTGCTCTGCTTCCCTCTCTGCTGTTTTCATTCTGTGGTTCCATGTCAGAACAAAACAGCTGCCAACAGTTCCAGCCTGAACTGCTCCGTACTTGGCTTTATAGCAGTGGAAGAAAGAATGTCTTTTGATGGTCACTTAAGCAAAAGTCCCAACACTTGTTCTGATTATGACCTGAGTCAGATACCATACTATGATTGGTCAGTATTCTTGGGATGTGGATAGAATCAATTCCATCAAAGCACGTGGACTGAGAATGGGAGAGGAGCAATTCCCTCTAGGACAACACAGCCCAGCAGAGCTTTCTGTGGTGATTCTTGTCTGTGTTGTCCAGTATGGGCAGCCATTCATCATATGTGGCTGTAGAGCACTGAAAATGTGGCTAGTGTAAATGAGAAACTCAATTTTTTTTTTTTTACTTTATTTTACTTTACAATACTGTATTGGTTTTGCCATACATCAACATGAATCCGCCATGGGTGTACATGAGTTCCCAATCCTGAACACCCCTCCCATCTTCCTCCCCATACCATCTCTCTGGGTCATCCCAGTGCACCAGCCCCAAGCATCTGTTTCCTGCATCGAACCTAGACTGGCGATTCATTTCTTACATGATATTATACATGTTTCAATGCCATTCTCCCAAATCATCCCACCCTCTCCCTCTCTCACAGAGTCCAAAAGGCTGTTCTATACATCTGTGTCTCTTTTGCTGTCTCACATACAGGGTTATCATTACCATCTATCTAAATTCCATATATATGTGTTAGTCTACAGTATTGGTGTTAATTTAGATTTAAACTTAAACAGTAACACATGCCAAGTGGCTATGCATTGGACAGAGCAGCTGTAGAGAAGAGAAGGGCTGGAATTCCACAGGAATACATACAACCCTGGTTACTGTAAATGGGAAGTTCTCAAAAAGGTCTTCTAGAATGGGCTGCTTCAGAACAGCCTAGGTGTTTGCTGCTGTTTTTTTTTTTTCTAAATATAGATTTCCAAGTTTACTCCAATCTCAAGTATTCTGATTATCAGTAGACCAAAAGTAGGACCTGGGAATTTTTATTTTAAGTCTCCCTAAGTGATTGGGATGCACAGGGAGTATGTGGAGGGCATCTCTGCGGCCATACCGTTATTTTAAGTCTCAGAGTTCCCAAGGCTAGAGAGTACAGAAGTCTTCCTTCCTTCCTTCCCTCCTTCTTTCCTTCCTTCCTTCCATCAGCCATACCTTAAGCACTCCTAGGTGTAACTTGCTATGCTAGGTATCTTACGTCATTGTTTCATTCATCCATACATTCCCTAAACATCTTCTATGTGCCAAGTGCTCGGCTGCAGAAATTTAAAAAGTTGAACAAGAAAGACAGGGTCCCCTTTTCAGCTGGAAAGTAAGACAACATTGATGGACTATGTAACCAACCTATGAGTGTTTAGAAAGGAAGACTACAAGGCGGGGGATCCAGCACACCCAGAGGAAGCCTTGTAGACCTCAGGCTGAGGCTGGAGGGTGAGGAACAATGAGGTGACTGGGCTCGGGGTGTGTGTTCCAGGCAGTGGGACCAATGAAGCGTTTGAAGCAGAGGTGTGACCTGCTCAGATCTGCATTTCCAAAAGATCTCTATGGAATTATGCTGAACCAGGTGGCCCACCTTCCTCTCCCAGTGATCATCCATTGCTCCCTAACCCCACCTCTGTCTGCATTTCATATCCTTACTCCCCAAGAGAGATGCTTATTGGGTCCGTTTATCACAATCCAACACAGAGCACTCAGGGAGGGGCGCTCAGGCCCAGGTGAGTCACGGGCCTCCCTGTGGTCACTGTGTCCCAAAGGCCATCTGCTCCTTGGGCACTGACTCCAGCTCTCAGGCCACAAGACACGACCACTCGATGCAGACTGATTGGGACTCAGGGTTTCAGAGGCCTCCAGGACAGCTGTTAGAACTAAGCAGAGATGCCGAGGATGGAGAACAATTGTTTTTGGAGATTCTCTCAAGTCTCTGACCAGGCAAAGAACTAGAACTAGAACTCTCCACATGCACTCTAGGCTTTGTTTTCTGATGAGAGGGAAGGAAAGTCTTTCAGAAGAACAAAGTTAGAGGACTAACACCATCTGATTTCAAGACTCATCATAAAGCTATAGTGACTAAGAGTGTGTGATACAGTATTGGCATCAATATATAAAAAAAAGTCAATGAAACAGAATAGAGAATCCATAAATAAATCCACACATGGGAGCAACTCATTTTTGAGAAGAGTATAACGTAATTTGGTGGACAGAATACAATCTTTTCAAGAAATGGTGCTGAAACAACTGAATATGCACATAGATAAAAACTGAACTTCTGTCCACACTGTACATCATAGCCAAATATTAACTCAAAATAGATCATAGATCTAAATGTAAAACTTAAGTCTATAAAACTTCAAAAAGAAAACATAATAGAAAAACCTTTGTGATCTTAAGTTGGCAAAGATTTTTTTTTAGGTAAGTCATCAAGAAAAAAAAGAAGATAAGCTGGACTTAATCAAAATAAAAAAACTTCTCGTCTGTCTTTGAAAGACACAGTGAAAAGAATGAAAAGGCAAGCCACAAACTAGGAGAAAATATTTGTAGCCATACAACTGACAAAAAAGTGTCCAGAATAAAGACTTTTCCAAACTCAATAATAAAATAACACAATAAAGAAATAAGCAAAAGATTTGAACAGAAGCTTTAACAAAAAAGACACACAGATGGCAACTAAGCACATGAAAGGATGTTCAACTATCTTTAGTTGATAACTAAACGATCATTAGTTACTAATGATAATTAATGGGGCCTAAACTATCATTAGTCACTAGGAAAATATAATTTACAACCACACACCTAGTAGAGCATCTAAATTTAAATGTAAAGGAATGACCATATCAAATGCTGGCAAAAATTTGTAGCAAACAGAACTTTCAACCAGTTTGGAAAACAGTTTGGCACTCAGAAAATGAAGATCATGGCATCTGGTCCCATCACTTTATGGGAAATAGATGGGGAAACAGTGGAAACAGTGTCAGACTTTATTTTTTTGGGCTCCAAAATCACTGCAGATGGTGACTGCAGCCATGAAATTAAAAGACGCTTACTCCTTGGAAGAAAAGTTATGACCAACCTAGATAGTATATTCAAAAGCAGAGACATTACTTTGCCAACAAAGTTCCGTCTAGTCAAGGCTATGGTTTTTCCAGTGGTCATATATGGATGTGAGAGTTGGACTGTGAAGAAAGCTGAGCTCCAAAGAATTGATGCTTTAAACTGTGGTGTTGGAGAAGACTCTTGAGAGTCCCTTGGACTGCAAGGAGATCCAACCTGTCCATTCTAAAGGAGATCAGTCCTGGGTGTTCTTTGGAAGGAATGATGCTAAAGCTGAAACTCCAGTACTTTGGCCACCTCATGCGAAGAGTTGACTCATTGGAAAATACCCTGATGCTGGGAGGGATTGGGGGCAGGAGGAGAAGGGGATGACAGAGGATGAGATAGCTGGATGGCATCACTGACTCGATGGACGCGAGTCTGAGTGAACTCCGGGAGTTGGTGATGGACAGGGAGGCCTGGCGTGCTGCGATTCACGGGGTTGCAAAGAGTCGGACACAACTGAGCGACTGAACTGAAAAGTCAACCAACCAAACAAACAAAAAAATATATATATATACCTAACATTTATCCAGCCATTCTACTCCTAGAAATGAAAACCGATGTTCATACAAAAACTTACACATAAATGTTCATAGAAGCTTTGTTTACAATAAATAGAAAATGGAAACAACCCAATGTCATCGACATGTGAATGGATAAACAAATTCTGGTATATCCATACACTGGAATACTCCCCAACAAGAAGAGGAAGGAAATTTTCATGCATATTTCAATGAATCACATACTATGCTGAGGGAAAGACTAAGACAAAAAAGAATATGTATTATATGGTTCCACTTACATAGAATTCTGGAAAATGAAAACTAATATATAGTGATAAAAGGCAGATCTGTGGTTGCCTGGTGATGGGGTGAGGAGAAGAGGAGCAGGAGGGGTCATTACAAAAGGGCAGAGGGAAAGACGGGCGGAGGGAACAGTGGCTACGCTCATTCTCTTGATTGTGGGGAGGGTTTCACGGCTGTATAAATGTGTTGAAACATCAAATGTTTCAACATGTGCCCTTTTTCTATACGTCAGTAAAATTACTTTTATTTGTCTTTCTCTGTCTGACTTAATATCACGTATATGTGGAATCTAAAAGATAAAACAAATAAATGAACAAAAGAGAAACAGACTCAAGATATAGAAGGTGAACTGGTGGTTACCAGCGGGAAGGGGAAGGAAGGAAAGACAAGGCAGCGTAGGAGATTAAGAGGCACAAACTATCATGTATAAACCAAATACGCTATTAGGATATATCGTATCACATAGCACAGTATTTTATCACAACTTTTTATAGAATGTCATCTATAAAAACACTGAATCACTCTGTTGTAGACCTGAAACTAATATTTTTAATCAACTAAACTTCAATTTTAAAAAAGTAAAATAAGCTCAAACTAATTTTAAAAAGAAGAATCCAGGAAAAAACAAAACAAAGCCTTTCTCCCCTGTGTGCTGTCTGTCACTTTCTCTATCCGTCACAGAGCTTACCTTCTACAGACGTGGGGGCCATGTCTTCTGTCCCCACAAGCCAGTCACTTCTAATTAAAGAGCAGTCTTGTGGGGGATAAGCCTGAGTGGGGAGAGAAAGAAGACAGGCAAAGGATTCTTCATCAAAGTCAAGCCAATTCCTTAGCAAAATCCCTGGAATCAAACGGACATAGGTGTAAATTCTGGCTCCATGACTTAGCAGTTTTTGAATCCCTATCCTTTCCAAACCTCTGCTTCATTACCAGCAAAACAGGATCATAATACCAGACAAAGGATGCTGGGAAGATTAAGTGAGATACTATTTGGAAAGAGACATACATCAGACCTTGTATGGAGTAAACGCTTCCATCACCCAGGGAGGCAGAATCTAGAGGGGGGAAGGGTACAGAGTTGGAAGCTGAGAAACGTGGGTTCTAGTCCTAACTGCCACCAACCCCTTACAAGACTTTGCTGCCAGTCTGAGAAGCCCTTCTGCACCATTTAGAGAGGGAGGAAAAATGGACAGAAGCTATCAGTTCACTAAGTTCTCTAAGTCCTGGATTCAGTGAGACCAAGACTCAGCAAACTATAGCCCTCAAGCCAAATCCAGTCCAGTACCTCATTTTGTACAGCACACAAGCTAAAAATGGTTTTAGTTTTCTGGATCATTTTTTTTCCAGTGCACTTTAGGAATGTGGGATCTTAATTCCCTGACCAGGGATAGAACCTATGCCCTCTGCATTGGAAGTTGAGTTCAATTCAGTAGCTCAATCATGTCCGACTCTTTGCGACCCCATGGGCTGGAGCACACCAGGCTTCCCTGTCCATCACCAACTCCCAGATATTGCTCAAACTCATGTCCATCAAGTTGGTGATGCCATCCAACCATCTAATCCTCTGCCATCCCCTTCTCCTCCTGCCTTCAATCTTTCCCAGCATCAGGGTCTTTTCCAATGAGTCAGTTCTTCACATCAGGTGGCCAAAGTATTGGAGTTTCAGCTTCAGCATCAGTCCTTCATTTCCTTTATGACTGACTGGTTTGATCTCCTTTTTGGATATGCAGTGTGGCATATCCAATATGCAATATCCATGCTTTGACAGTCCAAGGGAGTCTCAAGAGTCTTCTCCAACACGAGGGTTCCAAATCATCAATTCTTTGGCACTCAGCTTTCTTTATAGTCCAACTCTCACATCCATACATGACTACAGGAAAAACCATAGCTTTGACTAGACAGACCTTTCCTGCATTGGAAGAGCAGAGTCTTAACCACCAGACCACCAGGGAAGTCTGATTTTCACATTTTAGATGGTTGGGAAAATGTAAAAAAAAAAAAATTGTAACGTGAAAGTGATATGAAATTCAAATTTCATTGTCCATTAATTATGTTTGGCTGCTTCAAGATACAAAGGTCAGAACAGAGTAATTGCAACTCTGACCACAAGGCCCACAAAACCTCTTTACTACCTATCCTTTTCACAGAAAGAGTTTGCAGACTCCTGAGTTAGATCTTCAGAAACAACCTGCCTGTCTTGCTACTCACTCAGCTCTCCACAGAAAATGAGTCAGTGTGTTGACATTTAATGTTGCACTCTGATCTTTTAGGATTCATAAGAAATATTAATTTGAGGGAATTTCTGCTTCTTTTGAAATAAATATCTTCTTGAATTTTATGCCCGGAAAGAAGTTTGTCTTCAGTTGACCTGGTATATTCATTTTTTTAGCCCAGGGTAGCTGGCATATTGTAAGTGATAAACAGAAAAATTTTAGATGATTTTACATGATATTCCCAAGACAATTCTTTATTTTAATGATTATGCAGTTATATATGTGTTTACCCTCTACTTGTGGTGAGTGATGGTGGTTTTCTATTGATGAAATTACCACATTTTTCTTTATCATTTAATTAAATGAAATAATTGTATTGATTTTTAAAATGTCAAGTAAGTAACAATGGTGGCTCAGCGGTAAAGGATTTGTCTGCCAGCACACAAGATGCAGGTTTGATCCCTGAGTTGGGAAGAGTTTGATCCCTTGGAGAAGGAAATGGCCACCCACTTCAGTATTCTTACCTGGGAAATCCCATGGACAGAGGAGCTGGGAAAGAGTTGGATACGACTTAGCGACTAAACAGCAAGCAACAATGTCCTCCTCTGAGCTCTCAAGAGCAGGTCCACCAGCTTGTCTGAGGGACGTGGGGAGACGGGGTCAGGGGTGAGGCTAGTGACTAATGAGAGTGATCAGCATATCCCAGACTTTGTGCCGCATGCAATATCTCAATTAATCTACATAACAATCCTGTCCAAGTACACATTGTTATTATTCCTACTTGGTGATAGAACTCCGGCTTAGAGACTTTAGGATTTCATGGATAATAAGATACCCAAAAAATCAGAGAGAACAAGCACCCAAACAGATGTCGCAAACATCTGTTTTCCTAGGTAAGGTCCGTAGACACAACTACCATCTCCCATCACCCTTATTTCATAAAAGAATGGACATGTTAACAGTTCAAAGCTGAAAGTAAATGGCCTCTGATAAATAAGAATTCTTTACATTTAAAAAAAGAGAAAACTTAACTTTAAAAGAAACCATCACATTGTCTTATTTCCTCATTTCCCCAGTGGTCAAAGAAAAATTTGACATGAAATGGGGTGGGATGAGTTTAGGGAGCCCCTGTAGTAGACTACAGGGCAAGGAGCTCGGGAGTATTGAGCAAAACTTGGAGGGGAGGGCAGAGGGGAGCATGCCTGCCGTGGAGAGCCCCCCAGCACACGCCTGGGCCAGCACTCAGGACAGAATCCAGAGGCCTCCAAACAAGACCCTGGAGATGCTGGATGCTTGTAACCACACAAGGCATCTGCCAAGGCATCCTAGAGGAACAGGATTTCAAACCTAGACTGTATCTGTGAGATCATGCTGCCCAGCCCCTGCAGGAAGAAATTCTGTCTCAGAGAGGTTAAACAGTTTCACAGAACCATGAGGCTGCCAACTGCAAAGGTAGAATTCTAACTCCAGTCTCCACCCTCCCAACCAGTACATTTTCCACCACATTATGGTATCTGCCAGAGAACAAAACTCTGTAGAAAGTACACTATATTCAGTCTGCTGCTGCTGCTGCTGCTAAGTCACTTCAGTCGTGTCCGACTCTGTGCGACCCCATAGACGGCAGCCCACCAGGCTCCCCCATCCCTGGGATTCTCCAGGCAAGAACACTGGAGTGGGTCTATGAGGGCGTAAATGCTCAGTCCTGTCCAACTCTTTGTGATTCTGTGGACTATAGCCCACCAGGCTCCTCTGTCACGGGAGTGGTTTGCCATTTCCTACTCCAGGGGATCTTCCTGACCCAGGGATGGAACCCAGGTCTCTTGCGTCTCCTCCATTGGCAGGCAGATTCTTTACCACGGCACCACCTGGGAAGCTCCAGTCTATGAGGACATCTACTTCTAAAGATGGGGTGTGGTGGTTTAGTTCTCCACGGTATTGCAGGAACACACTTCCTGGGTATTGGAAAGGACAGCACCAAACTTCCACAAACATGCAGGAACAACCACCAAGTCTTGAAGGTGCTGAGGACCTATGAGGTGAGAAGAACAAATTCCCCCCCCAGGAGCCCCTGGGTGAGTTGTCTGAGCAGAGGGCAGGCACTTGGGGTTGGGACTCTGGGTTGAAGAGAGACTGCATGTTCCCCGAGCTCTGCTCCTGAGACCAGCACTCACTGGCTGTGCCTGCCGATCAGAACCTGGGGGACGCAGTGTTTGACCTGTTCCATTTCCTGTCTTCCTATTCCCCTTTAACCCTCTGACATGTGACTCCCATTACTCTCTTAAAACTACTCCACAAAGGTCCTGAGTTAACTTCAAATGGTCCAAGACAAAGATGCTCTTTCAAACCTCAGGACCTGTGTTCAGCACCCGACCACCTTCACATGGATGATTATGTATCATAACCCAATGGTGCCCCCATCCACCCAAGAACACGTGCCAAACAGTTCTGCTATCCTTGACTCCTTGCTCTGCCCCAGCCTTCCCGTCCAAGCCCTTGGCCAGTCCCTTCCTTTCTTCCACTGAAGCACCTCTCAACACTCCTGTCCCCTCTGGGAGCCCCATGGCCCTCACTCAGGCCTTTCTCATTACTGCCCTGGACGTGGCCTCAGCTTCAGGGTCTCCACTCCCACCCTCCCCAGTCCTGTCCACAGGACAGGGAACTTTCTAAAACAGGAGCCAGCAGACTGCGGTCAGACCAAGGTGGTCCAGGTCCACCCCCCACCTGCTCTTATATTTTTTAATGACTGTACTACCTACATAGCAGGGGTCCCCAGCCCCCGGGCTATGGACTGGTAGCAGTCCATGGCTTGTTAGGAACCAGGCCACAGAGCACGAGGTGACCAGCAAGTGAGCGGGCAAAGTTTCATCTTTATTTATAGCTGTTCCCCATCGTTCATATTACCACCCGAGCCCCTGCCTCCTGTCAGATCACTGGTGGCGTAATAAATGAAATGTGCTTGAATCATCCCGAAATCATACTCGCCCCCCAGTCAGTCCATGGAGAAATTGTCTCCCATGAACTGGTCCCTGGCACCAAAAGTGTTGGGGACCGCTGCTCTGTAGTATCCTCAGTTTCCATCTTCGCCCACAAAGCTTAAACGTTTACTCTCTAGCCCTTTCCAGAAACATTTGCTGACCTCTTGATAACCCCAGCACTGACTGCTGTCCTACTGCTCCTCGCCTGGGCCCAGCCTCAGTGCTTCTGAAGTGCCTGAGGCACTGGTTGACATGTAGCTAAAGATTCCGGTTCAGTGGGTCTGGGGTGGAGCCTAGAATCTGCATTCCAGCAAACATTCACTGCACACAGCCCAGGAGGTTCTCATGTAGATTCCCACTGTCAGTCCCAGGCCTTGTGAAATTCTGCTCTAAGTATGGGGCAACCCTGAAGTTTCTGAGATGCTCAGACATGGCCGTACCCCTGCTCTCACTGCTCGGTCTATCTGGAGATCCTTGGCAAATGCTTCGTCTCAGGCTCCATGTGAAGGCCACATCCTCCCAGACCCCCACCCCTCCCCAAGACAGGCACTGCCACCCTCTTCTCTGTCCTTCTCCAAGAAGCACCTACCCCTCCACCACCCAGATGCTGTGCGTGCGTATCTCAGAAGCCACGTGTGAGCTCTTCATGCAGGGCCCCACCCCTTCCCTGTTCCCTCAGCCCCAGCCTCACTATTCGATGAGTCAGTGAATGAACAGATGGGCTGGCTCCAAGCTGGCACATGATGCTGTACAAAGTCAGGCCTGGAGTCCCAAACCCCGAGCCCTGGCCACACGACCTTCGTCCTCATCCATCAGCAGTGAAGCCAGGGTGGTTCAGCACAAGAGCTGGCTTGAGTGTATATCCAGCTCCATACCTTCCTTTTTAGCTCTCCGACCTTGGGTAACTTGTACAAGCTCTCCGACCCTTGTTACATCATCTCTAAAATGAGAAAGGTGACACTAATAGCAATTACTTCATAGAGTTGCTCTGAGGCTTCAATGAAATAATCCACGGAAACCTCTTCAGCACATCGGAAGCACTTGATCCTGTTACTCATGGTGGCTATTCTGTCATTTGCTTTTGTCCACGACAGGGAAATGCCCAAGGGGTCAGGAAGCCTTGGCCTGTCACGAGGGAGGGAACCCTTCAGACTCGTCTCAGGGTTGTCACAGGAAATCACCAACCAGCGAAGCCCTGGCAAGTGAAGAGGCGGATGGATCCTGGAACTCCTAAAGCTCAGGGTCCCAGGTCCCAGGCCAACTCAAGAAATTCATCCAATAGATGCAACTAGAGATAATCACACTAAGTGAAGCAAGAAATACCATATGATATCGCTTATGTGCAGTATCTAAAATACGGCACAACTGAACCTATCTTCGAAACAGAAACAGATTCACAGTCACAGAGAATAGATTTGTGGTTGCCGGGGGGTGTGGGCAGGAAGGATTTGGTGCTTGGGGTTAGTAGATGGAAACTATTATATACAAAATTGATAAACAATAGCATCCTACTGTATAGAAGAGGGAACTATACTCAGTATCCTGGGATAAACCATAATGGAAAAGACTATGAGAAAGAGTATATATTTGCTTGTAACTGAGACACTTTGCTGTATAGCAGAAATTAACACGACATTGTAAATGAACTATATCACAAATATTTTTAAGACGAAATCCTTTCCACAAATGTAGAACAACCTTCCCAGGTTGTTCAGGGGACAGAGGACACAGCAGGTGGAGGAAGTGGTAAGGGCTGGGACATGCAGGGGACGCTGGCAGCGGGCCCACCCACGGCAGCAGCGGGCCACACTGCACGTTTGTTGAGCCTCGTCGATGAGCAGACACAAGCGAGGGCAGATGCTGCCAGCCTCAGGGAGAAGGTTTGATGGAGACGCCACAGGAGCCCCAGGTGCCCACAGCGTGACCTGCCATGCACAGAGAGCAACGTGGCATGTCCTTACGTGGCAAATCCAGGACAGGGGCTTCTCACAGCAGGGTGACCTCCGGGTGTGCACAGACCAGACTACAGGTGACCGGACCCTGTCTTAGAGCCCACAGGGCTACAGAATCAGAAAGATTCTGAGTAGCATTTGGCTAAACACTCTTTTTAAGCCACTCTTCAATTGCACAAACCTGAAATTTAGGAGTTGACACCTCTCTCTGCCTTAGTCTGAAACCTGATCCTCCATCATAGAACATCACTTTTTTTTTTTGCTGCACCAGGTCTTACTTGCAGCACGCAAGATCTTTCTTTCTTTTTCTTTTTTTAGTTGCAACATTTGGGCTTTAAGTTGTGGCAGTGGGATCTGGTCCCCTGACCAGGGATCGAACCCCGGCTACCTGCATTATCCACGCAGAGTCTTAACCACTGCAACACCGGGGAGGTCCCAGAACACTACCAGTTTTATCTCCCAAGAATCTCTGCCATCAAATACTCTCAGCCTCAATCTCACCTACTCTGTTCGATTTGCTTTTCTTTCCCATTGCACATGATAAATACTCCCCAACATACTCGTCTATGTATGTTTACCCTCCGTCTCTCCCTCACTAAAAGGTCAACTCTTGAGGATAGGGACCTTTGCCTATTTTGTTTACTGAAAAGTACCTGGCACATAGTAGGTGCTGAGAAACCATTCATGGACTGGAGCTCCCTGACCACCATCTCCCTTCTGAATGACCACACGAGCCTCCTGTCAGGCCCACCGCTGACCACTCCTGGTCCACTTTCAGTGCGTCCCCCAGTGTAGAGTCTTCTCAAAATGCAGAGCTTGATCGTCCATCGTCTGTGCTGTTCACACACACACGCACAGGCTGCAGACGCATCAGCGGCTTCCCGCTGCTCTCAGGGTGAAGTCTGGTCCCCCTGCCCTGGGCCCCGTCGTGTGGCCTGCTCCTCCCCTGTGCTCCTCTTCCTCCTCCCTCTCCCTGGCTCCAGGGCAATTATGGAGGGGGAGAGACAAGAAAGGGCCCTGGCTTCAGGGAGCTTCCCTTCTAGGAGGGGAGATGCCAGGCACAAAACCAATTAAACAATAAAACCATCCTTGACCACAGACTGAAATCTCAGTAAGTGCAGTGAAGAGCAGTATCGGTTGACTGCCGGGTGGATCTCCGAGGGGGTGAGCACAGAGCCGACAGCCTGAGGCACTGGGGCCAGTTTGACAGGAAGGCCAGGGTCAACGCTCCCAAACTCCTAAGTAACCCTGTCCTTTCGCTATGAATCCACTTGAGACCAACTCTCGCGCCCCGATGTATTTTTTTTTCAAGGCTTCTCTGAAAACTCAGGTGGTAAAGAATCTGCCTGCAAAAAAAAAAAAAAAGAATTGCCTGCAATGCAGGAGACCGGGGTTTGATTCCTGAAAGATCCCCTGGAGAAGGAAATGGCAACCCACTCCAGTAGTCTTGCCTGGAGAATCCCCATGGACAGAGGAGCCTGGCGGGCAACAGTCCATGGGGTCATAAGAGTCAGACACGATTTAGCAACTAAATCACCACCTGATGTATTTTCAAGGGCCCCTTCAGCAATCCCCAAGTGAAATCAATGACCATACGAGTCTCGCTCCAAACTGTGACTCAAGGAGAGTACGTTGAGGGATCAGTGTGGCCACATTCCAAAACCTTTGGTCCTCGATGGAAAACCACACACAGAAAGGAATGTGCCCCCCTCCCAGGCATGATCTCCCAAACCCAGCCAAGATGAATATCTAATTTCTCCCTGAATGCGCTTAAACGCTTCTGGAGAGCAAAGGAATTACTTAAATAGAAAATAATTGTTGCAAGACCATTATTACTAATTCAAGATGTGTCAAATGACATTGAGGTGTTCTGTTTAATGTTCTGTCGTTACTCTCATCTCTGAGAGAGGATAAAAATAAGAGTTCATCTGATGGCCTGGAGATCCGCACCTATTTCCCTGGTAATCTCTCACAACCACCCTCCTGGAATTCTCCAACCTTTGGAGGTTTCAAGAACATAGCCCTCAGGCTGAGGAATCAACATCCGGGTCCTGGGATGGTCTGAGGCTACTGAAACGTCAGGTAACCTTCTCGAGGGGGCTGGCAGAGCGAGCTCGCTCTCAAGATTGCACTCATGGCGTGCAATCCTTCCATTCTGCGTGGGAGGATGAGGAGAAAATTGCTGGCTCCAGGATCCCAGCAGGCAGCTTGCCCTGGTTGACCCTCTCAGTGGCGTGTGGGTGTGGACCATTTCCCCAAATTTAAAAGAAACCAAGGGTGCCTCAGGAAAGAGCAGCAGAAAAATAAGGTTTGCCTGACCCCTTGTGGTGTGTGGCTCTCAGAGCCCTATCTTAGCTGTCCAGAGAGGAAGGGAGGCTAGATTCCATGCAGTGTGGGTCTGTAGTGGACTGAAGAGTGGACACCCCTTCCACACACCTCCAGTATGTTCCCCCAGGGTGACCGTATTTGGAAAAAGGGTCTTTTCAGATGGCTGAGAGATTTTAAGATGGGATTATCTTGGATTACCTGGCAAGTGTTAGTCGCTCAGTCATGTTTGACTCTTTGCAACCCCATGTACTGTAGCCCACCAGGCTCCTCTGTCCATGGAATTCTCCAGGCCAGAGTACTGGAGTAGGTTGCCATGCCCTCCTCCAGGGGATCTTCCTGACCCAGGGATTGAACCTGGGTCTCCTGCATTGCAGTTAGACCCTTCACTGTTTGAGCCGCCTGGATTGCACCTTAAATCCAATGACAAGTGTCCTTATAACGGACAGAAGAAGACCCAGACACACAGAGGAGATGGCCCTGTGAAGACGGAGACAGAAGTTGGGAACTGGACTCCACGGCTACGAGCCAAGGAGTACCAAGGATCGCCAGCGGCCACCGGAAGCCAGGAGAGAGGGGGGGAATGGAGCCTCCCTCAGAGTTTCTAGAAACAGCCGAACTTCGTTTGAGCCTTTTGGCTTCCAGAACTGTAAGAGAATAAATGTTTTCTGTCTGAAACCACCACTTTGGAGTCACATGTTACCGCATCCCTAGAACATGAACACAGCGTCTTTCATGTTCAAGATGGGGTTGAGTGCTCAAAGTCAGAGGTTTCCAGATGCTGGTCTTTGGAGGGAGGGCATCAGAATCCCCCAGGGCTCTTGTTAAAGCAGCTTCCTGGTGCCGGTTAGATCCTTGAGATGGAGGCCCTGGGATCTGACATTTAACAAGCGGTCCCTAGCCAATTCTCCCACACAACCTGTTCCGGGAGCCACCGCTCTGAACAAATCCGGGATAACCTTTGTGGTTGTCATCGGCACTGTTCATTCGGTAGTTCTAGCTCTGTACCTTCCAAACACCGGAGAGGACTGCAACTGCCCCCACCCCCAGGGGTCACTTTCAGGCTGAACATTTTATTGCACTGGCAGCCAAGACCCTCTGGACTCTTTTCCCGAAGAATTTGGGATGGTGACTGCTCCATTGGCAGGGTCCCTGAGTGTCTGAGCGGAGCCCCCTGCCTACATGCAATGGCATCCTACCTCTTGGGGTTATTATTGCTGCTGCTCTCAGTTCAAGCCACTGAAATGGCAGGCTGTTTGTCACTGCAACATAGCCTAGCCTGTCCTGACCGGTTTTAATACGGGAATATTTAATCTCAACTTCAAGTCACTCTCCCTAAGGCATAATTTGGGTACAGATACATCTTTTGAGCTTTGCAAACAATTTGCTTAACATGCCTCAGGCTCATCTTAGGGAATGTTTCTCATATTACAGGGGATGCTGAACTGAACTAATTCAGTATTAACTCCCAAACAAACTCCAGAACTTGTTTTTCTGTTTTCTCAACTTACAAAAATGAGGAATTTTCTATTCTCTATCAAACTATGCATTTGAGTCACCCCAGGATCTTGTTAAAATTTTACAGTATTAAAATTCAGTTGTCTGGAATGAGTTCTTATTGTTGTTTTAGTAGCTAAATCATGTCTGACTCTTTTGCTATCACATGGACTATAGCCCACCAGGCTCCTCTGTCCATGGGATTCTCCAGGCAAGAATACTGGAGTGGGTTGCCATTTCCTTCTCCAAGGGACCTTCCCGACTCATGGATTAAACCCGTGTCTCCCGCATCAGCAGACAGATTCTTTACCGCGGAGCCACCAAGGAAGCCCCTAGGGCGAGTTGCACAGTTCTAATCAACTCTCAGATGATGCCACTTCTCCTGGTCTGTGTACCACACTGAGTAGCAAGATTTCAGGAAAAGCATTTCTACAAAATGACCTACTGAACTAACAGTTAAATTAATTCTGTGATATCCATAAATAGAATAGCACGTATCCAGAAAGCTATCTATAGCTTCACGTGTCCAAATTCAGCCTCACAATAGCCCTGTCTGTGACAGAGACCAAGCAGATATTCTTATACCCATTTTGCAGATGAGAAAAATAAAAGCGAGAGACATGAAGTGACTTCCTCAGGGTCATATAGCTAGAAAATGGCAAAGGTCAGACGAGAGCACAAATCATGTTTATGTTCTACCACTGCCTAGTAGTCCACCGGGTCGCAAAGAGTCAGGCACGAATGAGAGACTAACACTTACTTACTTACTGCCTAGTAATATTCCTTAAGATTTCATCAACCTTTGAAAGCTCAGCAAGATTCTAAACATTGTGTGTGTGTGTGTGTGTGTGTGTGTGTAAACCACTTCAAATTCAAATTCTTTGATCACTTCAACCTAGCTCTGTGGCTTAGAAACGTTCTCCTTCACGGGGCAAACACTGCCATCTGGTGGACTTTCAGAGCATTAATTTTTAGGACACTAACAAGTTGGGTGGGGGCTTCGCAGATGGTGCCGTGCAGAGTCTACCTGCCAAAGCAGGAGACGCAAGAGACACAGGTTCAATCCCTGGGTTGGGAAGATTCCCTGGAGAAGGAAGTGGCAACTCACTTCAGTACTCTTGCTTGGAAAATTCGATGGACGGAGGAGCCTGGAGGGCCACAGTCCACGGGGTCACAGAGTCAGACATGACTGAGCGACTGAGCATGCACCCAGGCAAGTTTTGGTTACATCGTTGCAATTTGGGCTTCATAGCTCCAGTTCTTCGAGTCAACACAAGTGCTAGGCTCTGTGCAGGAGACCCAGACATGCCTTAAACTGTGGTCCTTCCCTTCTAGGATCTCTTGAGGCAGAAATTAACTTTCTATCTGAAACAATTTGTTCATCCTTTGAAGTCTGTGATCAGAAGGAAGATAAGGCTAAATTTTAATCTCTATTAGTAGAGTGTCCTAGAGCAAGGCATTTGACCTCTTGAGTCCTTAGTGTTCTCACCTATAAAAAGAGAGTAAAAATGGTCTTCCTTTCTGGATCACTCGTATGAAGATGAGAGATTTGTCTGAATGGAAATGTTACAGGAAAGGAGGAGCTCATGATTTCATTTCTTGATGGAGCCAGGATCTGAGCCTGGTTCACAGTGGGACAGCACCGGAAGAGAGAGAGAAGCGGACGGCCGAGGGTGGGGAGCGGACGACAGCTTTAGAATCCTCAGAGCCTGAAAAACCACTAGCACGCTATGTGGCAACAGCGAATGCAGCTGGATGGAGATGCAGACTGGGAAAGGCAGGAGAAGGGAGGGGCCAGGTACCCAGGTCTGGGGCCAGCATCACAGGTTTAACTTTCAACTGTTCTGCTTCCAAGCTGCCATCCCAGCGGGCTCTCTAACCCCTTGGTGTCTCAGACTGGGCACCTCTGAATGAAAATAACAGTGGCTGCTGTGAGAAGGCAAAGGATTCATGCAGGTACCTAGGCTATGCCATTTATTCAGTGCTTTCTGTTCCCCGGAATATTACCTCCACGAGGGCAAGAGTTTTCATTTGTTTCTGCCTCCTGCTGTGGAGCAGGCACTCAAGTCACTGAATAGATGAGTGAGTGAATGGATGGATAAAATAATTGCCACAGGGCTCCTGGTGGCTCAACAGTAAAGAATCCGCCTGCCAATGCAGGAGACAACGTGTTCAATCCCTGGTCCTGGAAGATCCCATAAGCCGCAGAGCAACGAAGCCCAGGTGCCACAGTCACTAAGCCTGTGCTCTAGCGCCTGGGAGCCGCAGCTCCCGAGCCCGTGTGCTGCAGCTGCTGAAGGCTGTGCATCCCAGAGCCTGTGCTCCATAAAAACAGAAGCCACCGCCTTGAGAAGCCCGCACATGGCAACTAGGGAAAAGCCAGTGCAGCAGCAAAGACCCAGCATGGCCAAATAAGTAGATAAAATTGGGGTTTTTTAATTTTAAAAAATTGCCACAGGACTGACAAACAGAGGAGCTGTTTGAGGGAGAGGTTGAAAGGGAAACCAGGGCCCAGATGTTGTCTGGAGTTAGGGCTGAAGGCCACCCTCTAACCAAGTTCTTTTTAGAAGTATACTACGGAGGTTTTTCCCTGGGAAGGGCTAGGTTAGTGGTTCTCAAAAGGGATAATGTCTGGAAGGAGACTTTTTTTGTTTGTTGTTTTTGAAAGTGGTGGGAGTGGGGAACGTGTGACTGGCATCCGGTGGGTAGAGGTTCATGATGCTGCTAAACATTCTGCAACGTAGGGGCCAGCCCCACAAGGAAGAGTGACCTGTCCCCAAATGTCAGCAAATGCGGAGGCTGAGAAACCCTCGGCTAGATGTAGGAGTCCAAAAGATGATTCTGACCCCAGCTGTGCTTCTCACTAGCTTCTCTGTGGCCTTACCAATCGAATCCTTGATTTCTCTGCGTTCGCTTCCTTATCTGTAAAATGGGAACCTTATTACCAGCTGAGGGTAGTGGTGAGGAACGGAACCGTGTGTTCAGCCCCCCTGGCCCATGGCGGGCTGTGATTAGTAATGACTCTCATGCAAAGTGGTGCTTAATGCAGACAAAGCCTCCTCTCTGGGGTGAACAACCGAGGCTGAATCCTGCCTACAAGAGCTTGGTCCAGGTCACTTTGAAGGGGTCAAGTTCACCCACCCAGAGCCCCCACCGTCCTACACATGGAGCAGTGGTGCTCACACGTGTCTGACTCCTCCCTCCATCTGCAGAAGGCAAGGAAGTGCGCAGCCCGAGTGAGCCCGGACCTGCCGCCAGCCTGGAAACAAGCGGGGGCTCCTCTCTGTACAGTCAGCTCACAACCAGCTGGTAACCTTGACCCAGGCCTGAGCCAGACAAAAGTTAGCCAGACTGAGTTCCCCATGGAGCAGCTTCTGGAAGGGACATAACTTGAATACCATAGAAGTTGCCAAACATGACTAAAACCATGAAAGACCTGTCTGCACAGTAAAAAAGGAAAAAAAAAAGGAAAGAAATCTGTGTAAATTCTTGTGAAAGCTGCACTTACTCGCTTCTAGTGAGTGTGTGGGTGGCTGGTCTGGTGTGCGCATAAAGTAAACAATGTATACAGACCTTCCTGCTTCTCTAAACACACCCAGGTAATCTTCCTAACACTTGGGGTCCAGGGCCTGGCCGCCCTTTCTCTGCCTGCTCCTCCAAGTTTACAGGTGACTCTGGCAGACCAACCTCACCTTAGGACAGAGACTGAAGCATCCGTTCTTTCCTCTGCCCTACAGATCTCAGGAAGGATGGAAGTGGGTAGGAGAGGGGATAGCAGTTTGGACAGGAAATATTGAAAGAGAAAGAATGGGGAAGAAATTAGGAGTAGGTAAGAATAAAATGAGAGAAAAAGAAAATATGAATTAGGTAATAGGATTGCCTGTAGCTCAGTCAGTAAAGAATCTGCAATGCAAGAGGTCCAGTTTCAATCCCTGGGTCAGGAAGATCCCCTGGAGAAGGGAATGGCAATCCACTCCAGTATTCTTGCCTGGAGAATCCCATGGACAGAGGAGCTTGGCAGGCTACAGTCCATGGGGTCGCAAAGAGTCGGACACGACTGAGTGTCTAATTCTACACTGCTATTAATAGGACTGCCAAGAAAAAATAGAGTTCCTCAATGGATAACAATAGCTACCATTGCCTCGGTGGCTCAGTGTTAAATAACCCACCTGCCAATGCAGGCGATTCAGGTTCCATCCCTGGGTCGGGAAGATCCCCTGGAGGAGAAAATGGCAACCCACTCCAGTATTCTTGCTTGGGAAATCCCAGGGACAGAGAAGCCTGGTGGGCTACAGTCCATGGGGGGTCACAAAAGAGTTGGACATGACTTAGAGAGTAAGCAACAACCACCATTGCCTGAGCACTTACTTTATACCAGGCTCTGTGTTCATGTTCATTATTCAATCCTCCAATGCTCCTGTGAGCTCAGTTTAAGGATACGCATTTTACAGAAGTCCAGTAAAGTGTGCTCCAAGGATTACAGTGCCCAAGATCAACTCAATCTCAGTCTCACCGATAAATATGCCCCTGGGGTAGAATGTGAAGTGGTTTCAAAGGAAGACCTGCTTTATAGGAAATCCTCCCTTCCAGGCACTTGTGTGCATAAGGTGGTGAGGGTCAATATATTTTCTTCCACTTGGATGACCCGGGATGGGGAATGCCTCTGGCATTTAGTGGGCAAGTCAAAAATGCTAAACACACACATTGGAACGACAACCCTCTTTGAGAAACACTGGAGCTTTCTAACCCTGGGCTCCCTACCTGTGTAGACAGTATCACCTGCATTATCATATTACTGGGAGGATTCAGGGACTGTGACATCCAGAAGGCACCAGCTCCTGCCTTAGAGCAGACACTGTCAGAGTCCCAACAACATGCTGGGGCTCTGTACCATTTCTGAGCTGGCTGGCCTCACCTCCACCTGCTAGCATCAGTTCAGTTCAGCTCAGTCGCTCAGTCATGTCCAACTCTGTGACTCCATGAACTGCAGCATGCCAGGCCTCCCTGTCCATCACCAACTCCCGGAGCTTGCTCAAACTTACATCCATCGAGTTGCATGTACCATCCAACCATCTCATCCTCTGTCGTCCCCTTCTCCTCTCGCCTTCAATCTTTCCCAGCATCAAGGTCTTTTCCAATGAATCAGCCAGCATCTGCATCTCTATTTAGGGAAAACTTGAGCCATACATCTTCAGCCAAAGGACTGGCGGGAGCTGTTGTTTACATACCCCAGGTACCTCGCTCCTCAGAGGGAGCACTAAGGCTCGAGCTCTACCCTGTTTCCAGAGTCTCCAGGACAAAGCTCCAGTTCCTTGCAGCAGTGAAGGCTTCCCTTCCCTTCTGTCCCCCTCCACCCGCCGCTCCACCCTCAGGCTTCCTGAAATCACCTCCCAGCTAAGTCCTTGTCTCTCCTTGCTCCTCGGGAAACCCAGTCGAGGACACACGCCAAATAGTTACATGTGAGTCCCATTCCTCTGTGCCCTTGTTGGTTTGCCTGGTTTTTCCGCCGAAAGCTCCCTCCGTGAGCAGGTGCCTGTCTTCCTGCGTGGGTCCCGCTCACTCTAATAATTCTGTCCTGTGAATTATGTTAGTTTTTCGCTCTGGCTCGTTAGCAACATTATTAAAAATCGGGTGGGGAGGGTGGCCCATTAAACCACACACACCGAAAATAACTCTTTCCCAGACAGGATGAGCACTGCTTTGGGACTAATTTCTGCTTGAGGCTGAGTACCACCACCACCCCCCTCAAACCAGTGAGAACAGCAGGCCCTTATGGGACAAACCGAGGCCCCGGGCAGTTGTGAGGGCTGTTCCTGGGGAGATGTCCCCTGCCCCCACATTCAAGACTGACTGTGTCGGCCCAACAGTCCCTCCTGAAGGCGGCAGTGCTAGAGGCTGGCGGAGGGAACCCCAGAAGGAGGGTGAGCAACCCTGCCATCAAGAAAGGAGACAAAGCTCTGGCCAAAGGGACCCCAAGCAACAATGTGATCCCAAACCCACCAGTTCATGTGAGTTCCAAAAAGCCAGCACAAATTGCACTACAGAATGGCGGGTTGTGAAGCTGGTCCCTCGCCCCCTGAATTTATGCCTACTTTGCTTTCATTCCCTCCCTAGGTCAATTCTATTTCTTCTGAGTTGATGTCCCTTAAGGGGAAGCCACATGCAGAGTCACATCCAAATGGCTTGGAAAATGTCGTAAAGAAATACATATCTGCCACCTCCTGAAATACAGGAGAAATACATATCTGCATTTCCCTCCTGCTAATGGCAAGGCCATACCACTACAACGCCACCCCCGGGGACATCTGTCCTTGTTGCCTGTGTGACAGGCCACGGAAGGTGGTTGCCGAGGGACACAGCTGGCATCCTGCATTGACGTATGTTGCTATTTAACCATCGTGGGCTTTAGTCTTGCCCTGAGCTTTCCCTTTGTGTGTCCGAGAGTAAAGCACTTGTTACTATTTGTCTCATATAACTGCAAAGTAGCTATAACAATAACCACTTCAGAGCTGAGATTTGAGGATTAAATGAAAGCTTGCATGTAAGGAACTGATGTGAGTTCCTGGTGTCCAATTAATAACTATTAGGTAGGAGTCTGATGTGAAGAGTCGCCTTATTGGAAAAGACCCGGATGCTGGGAAAGATAGAAGGCAAAAGAGGAGGCAGCAGAGGACGAAATGGTTAGATGGCATCACCGACTCAACGGATGTGAATTTGAGTGAACTCCAGGAGATAGTGGAGGACAGGAAGCCTGGCTTGCTGCAGTCCATGGGGTCGCAAAGAGTCAAACTTGACTTAGTAACTGTAAAACAGCAACAAAGGAGTCAGAAACAGTGGTTATAGCAGGAAAACAGCGGGAGTGGTGAAGAGTTGGGGCTCGATGCTGTCTTACATCTTCCCTAGTGGCTGCACAAAGCTCTTCACATAATATATGCTCAGTAAATATTTGCATGAAATAACCAGTGAACCAAGTCAGGCTGAAGATATTGTTGAAAGCTGCTATTTACTGAGCACTTACCAGACATCAGTCCCTGTGCTAAGCACATCATCCAGATTTTCTAGTTTTACCTGTTAGATTATTCCTGCTTCTGAGTTCCCTTCCCTGTGGAGCCAACTCTACCCACTGAAACACTCAGGCTTTCTCCAACCCCTCACTCCTTTAGGGAGCAGCTCATCTTCACAGAAGACAGAAGCTTCATAGAAGGAGAAAGTGGGTATGTGCCAAAGAGCATCCTCCCGCCAGCCTCTCTGCCCTTTCTGGGGGGCCCACCCCTTCGCTCTCCCATCCTTTGAGTTTAACTGGGGCTATATGGGTCCAGGGATGCTGGTGGCCAGATAAATCTGTCGGTTCTGGGACTCAGTGTCAGGAAATCCTCTGGCCTTGCAGATACAAGCTGCATGTTACCTGGTCTTTATCAGCAATAAAGGTGATCTGGGGTCTCCCTATGAGGACTCTTTGTTTTACTCAGGAGTTGATTCAGACTCAGGTGGAGAGTCCCCATTCAACATTAACACAATCCCTGCACCTATGGGGTCGCTGCAATTCAGACACAACTGAGCGGCTTCGCCTTCTCTTTTCATTTTCATGCATTGGAGAAGGAAATGGCAACCCACTCCAGTGTTCTTGCCTGGAGAATTTCAGAGACGGGGGAGCCTGGGGGGCTGCCATCTATGGGTTCGCACAGAGTCAGACACGACTGAAGCGACTTAGCAGCAGCAGCAGCAGCAGCAGCTACCCAATCCCTACCCACCTATCTCGTTTTTTTTTTTTTTAATAGAAGGCTTAAGTTGCTTGTCCAAGGTCATACCTCTAGATGAGCTAGGATTTAACTCAAGTGGCTTTGACTCCAAAGAATGACTCTTGCCTGCACTGTAACCCACAGTGGAACGTTTCTATGCCTCCCTTCACAAGCAGAAAAACGGGTTTTCAGTCTCATGAGAAGAGAGGGAAGAGGACCGCGACTCAGAACTGCCCCCCGGTCAGAAGGCTTTGCCATAAGCCGTGTCTGTTTGCTGCGCCCGCTGGCTGGGCCTTGCCTGCAGCTTTGGGCTCACTCTCAGGGGTTTTGCCCAGCTTTATGTTTGCTTCTCTCCACTCTTTCATCACTGGGTAAAAATATGCCAAGCCCTCAAGGACACAGAGGTCCAAGGCAGTCCTCCATGAGCATGTCTGTTTCCCCTGGTTGGCTCTTTCACCGCTTCCTTCATTTCTCCCTGGATGCTCTCATGACGACTGGAATTTCAGATCCCATTCACTTTCCAAATGACTTGGCACTGCTGTGTGGCACTGTGATCAGGAACAAAACATGCCTCCATCTCCTTCCAGTGCAGTCCCTCCTGTGGTGCAGGATGGCTCCCTTTCTGCACGGTGTCTCTAGAGGCAAGGCGAGAGTCTGGAAGGGACTCTGCTTCTTTCTCTTTCCCTCCTCTTCTTTCTCAAATAGCCTAGTTTCCTACATCTGAAAAGCAGTGCCTGGTTGCAAGCTCCAAGTTCTTGGAAGTGAAGAGGACCCTAAAGCATGGGCTTCCCTGGTGACTCAGACAGTAAAGAATCCACCTGCAATGCAGGTTCAGTCCCTGGCTCAGGAAGATCCCCTGGAGAAGGGCATGGCTACCCATTCCAGTATTTTTGCCTGGAGAATCCCATGGACAGAGGCACCTGGCAAGCTACAGTCTATGGGGTCACAAAGAGTTGGACATGACTTAGCGACTAATATCACAGTTGAGGAATTAAGCCACAGAGAAGTTAAAGGACTTGCCTACAGTCACACATCGAACAAGTAGCTGAGTGAGCCAGACTCTTAGGCTCTCGATTCACCATCTAAGGCTCATCCCAGGATGTCATTGGGTTAAATCCATCATGGGCCTGAGCACAACAAAACTAAATCAAGCAGTTACCTCCTATTCCCCACTGTACTGGAAGCCCAGTTCTGTTGGATCTGTCCATCAGGGTCAGACCCCCTTCTCCTGCCTCTCCGCCTCACTTTTTGGGCTCACTTTTTTCTTACTATCGTGCAAAATCAGTTCCCCGGGACTTGATGGGCAGTCCCCTCAGACAGAACACTCTCCCCAGCTCTTTGCATAGCTCCTCGGATCTCTCAGGCTTCTGAACAACTGTCCCATCTTACCTAGACTTGTCCCTTCTTCTCTGTCACTTCCTGTGCCTCCCAGCCTGCTCTCTGTTTTTTAAAGCACTGATTGATTACTTCCGGAAATGTCACCTGTGCTTGTTCTCTTGTTGTCAGAACAGAAATGTGAACTCCGTGAAAGGAGGGACTTTGCCTTGCTCGATGCTGTATCCCTAGCATCTGGCACTCAGTAGAGGATCAACAGATACTGAATTTGTCTGTTATTAATGTATTATGGATCAGTGGTCTTTAGAACCAAAATATAGCCCAAATATAGAACCAGGAGGAGAAGGGAATGACAGATGGTTGGGTGGCATCATCAACTCAATGGACATGAGTTTGAGCAAGCTCCAGGAGTTGGTGATGGACAGGGAAGCCTGGCGTGCTGCAGTCCATGGGGTGGCAAAGAGTCGGACACAACTGAGTGACTGAACTGAACTGAACTGAACTGAACGAACCAAAGTATAGGGTGGCAGGCAATCAGGCGGCTGCCATGAGGCCCAGGAGCACGGCAGGGCTGTCTTGAGTGTGCTTAGATTCACACACTCTGCAGAGCACAGCACATCTCATTCCTGGGGGAAGAGGAAGCCCCACAGAGTGGGGCCATATCTCCTCCGAAGCCAAGTCAATGGGCTAAAACACAAGGACCTGGGCAGAACGTCAAGCAGCCCAGGCAGGATTAACAGGATTAATGGTGTTCATTCCTGCATCCTGTTTTTATCAAATAGATAACAGATTCTCTCCATGATGAGATGGCCATGACCTGGGACTCCACCCCTCACTAGGGGCCCCGCCCTAACCCACCAGACCACATGGCCGCCCTTACCAGTGCATATTCTAGGGGCTTCCCTGGTGGCTCAGTGGTAAATAATCCACCTGCCAATGCAGGACACACAGGTTCGATCTCTGATCCAGGAAGATCCCACACGCCGCGGAGCAACTAAGCCCGTGCACCACAACTACTGAGCCTGTGCTCCAGAGCCTGAGGGCCGCAGCTACTGAAGCCTTCTCACCCCAGAGCCCATGCGGTGCAACCAGAGAAGCCACTGCCATGAAGAGTCTGTGCACCGCAAACAGCGTCGTCCCCCCGCCCACCGCCACGAGAGAGACGTCCCTGCAGCAGCGAAGACCCAGCACAGCCACAAATAAATGAAAATTTTAAATGCACTTAAAAAAGAAATGCATAGCATTGATGGTCTTCACTCTGTCTTCCATCTGCAAAGATAAGAAGGTAACTTGCAGCCTTAGGTGAGGAGCGTGGTTAACCCAGGATTCAGCAGAGAAGAGCCATCTGCCTCTGGTCATGGCATTCAGGATATCAGTGGTGAGCGGGGGCAGGGAGTTATCTTCAGGCCCAGTGGTCCCTTCTGTGACCTGTAACATTGTGAACCACTGGGAGCCACGGAAATCTTTCTCCCATCTCGTGACCCCTCCGTCGAGTGAGGAGGGGGCCACCGCACCACCGTGGCCCCCGTGTTCCTTTCTAACGCTTGCACTGAGAAGCTTCGTGGCAGCCCAGTTCTTTTCCTGCCCTTGGCTCAAGCCAGGAATAGCTCTATGAAGAGAGGACAAACCAGCCTTGTTGGACTGCCTTACTCTACAGGGTGGCCTGGACACCCCAAAATGTCCTTGAGGCTGACCAATGCTGCCTCAGTTCATTTCAGTGACTCAGTCATGTCTGACTCTTTGCGACCCCATGGACTGCGCACGCCAGGCTTCCCTGTCCATCACCAACTCCTGGAGCTTGCTCAAACTCATGTCCATCAAGTCGGTGAGGCCATCCAACCATCTCACCCTCTGTCGTCCCCTTCTCCTCCCACCTTCAATCTTTCCCAGCATCAGGGGCTTTTCCAATGAGTCAGTTCTTCACATCAGGTGGCCAGAGGATTCAAGTTTCAGCTTCAGCATCAGTCCTTCCAATGACTATTCAGGACTGATGCCTATGCCTTAATAAAAAATGGCTTCACTATTCATGCTTTATTACATAGTATTATTTTAATCAATGGTTAGCATTAATAATATTATATGCTAGGCACTGTTTCGAGAATATTATTTGCATTAATTTCATTGTCACAAGGCCCTATGACATAAGTAGTAGTATTACATCCATTTTCTGCTGTGAAAATTGAGGCACAAAATGATTAATTTGCACAAGATTGTGCAGCTACTGAGTGGTAGAAAAAGGATTTTTCAATAGGCCACCTGGTTTTGTAGCCCCAAGTCCAAGGTTTTTAAGGCTATGACTTTTATTCTTAGTTCAGCTTTAACTGTATCCTTCACCTACAGTTTGTACATTTTTCATTGAAATAATTTTCTAAATGTTATAAAAATTCAGTTTTGACTTTACTATTGACCTAAGAATTGCTTAGAAAAGAATTTTAAGTTTTTCAAATAGTTTGAACCCAGGGACCGAACCCAGGTCTTCACCAACTGAGCTATCAGGGAAGCCCTCCTGTGAGTTAGAAGTCTCCTACTGCAAGGGAAAACCTCCAGCTGACTTAAGTAAAAGAGGAGAATTGTTGATAAGGATATAAGGCTTTGTGTACTCCAAGGGCAAGAACACAGGTGAAATTTTTAACAGACACACATCAGTGCCTGGGAGGTCATCAGGAGCCTTTCTCCATGTCTAATCTTCACTCTTTCTTATCCATCTATTTCACTTTTTTTTTTTGCCAAGTTATTTCTTGTGTCTTAAATTCACATGGCACGTCATGGTCATGGACAATTTCAGGTTTGTTTATTACAGCTCCAGCTACCTGGGAGATAATATGCCTCTCTCTGTGCCTCATCTCCAAATTCCCGGAAACCCTGGCCCTTCTGGTGTCCAATCATAAATCGACTGATCAAGGCCTGTGAGGTGGGGTGAAACTGTAATAAATGGCTGTTGGAAGTCCAAAGCTGGAAGACACAGTTTGAGGGGATGGGGGAGGAGAAGTTGTGATGAGAATGAACACACAAAAAGTTTTCACTGTTTATTTTTCTTTCTCTCCTCTTTTTTTTTTTTTTTGGCCATACAGAGTGGCTTATTACAGAAGAAGGCAGTGGCAACCCACTCCAGTACTCTTGCCTGGAAAACCCCATGGACGGAGGAACCTGATAGGCTGCAGTCCACGAGGTCGCACAGAGTCAGACACGACTGAAGCGACTTAGCAGTTAGCAGTGGCTTACAGGAGTTGGTGATGGATAGGGAGGCCTGGCGTGCTGCGATTCATGGGGTCACAGGGTCGGTCGGACACGACTGAGCGACTGAACTAAACTAAATGAGATCTTAGTTTCCAGACTCATACCCTTGGCAGTGAAAGCACATGAAAGCACAGAGTCCTAACTGCTGGACCACCAGGGAATTCCCTGTTTCCTTATTTATTTCTGGGTTTATTACATTGTGGACAGAAAATGTACTCTACCTTATTTTCTGCCTTTAGGAATTTATCTAGATTTCTTCAGTTACGGCTTTTTTCTTTCTTACTTTTATAGAATGAAAGATGTGCTAAAGTTTCCTGCTGATACTGTTTCTGTCCATTTTTTAGTATATTTTAATGCTCCATTATTTGGCACATAAAATTTCAAGTGTATTGCGTTCAGTTTAAGAAGTATATTCTTGTTTTCCGGGATGCTTTAGAAGCCATGGACTCTCAGGTTTAGAAGAGACCTTGAAGCTCATTTAGTTCATTCTTCCTTTAGAAGCTTAACTTCCCTTTCTAACATTCCCCCCAAGTGGCCATTTAGCCACATCTGAACTGTCCTGGTGTGGGGAGCATGTCCTCTCCCCGTGTCCAAGAAGCCCACTCCACTACTGGACTGCTCTGACAACCAGAAAGTGCCTTCTCAGTGAAACGGGCTCAGTGAACCTTCTTGGTCTCAGTTCTAACATTGAGCACCCACTCCCACGGGCTTCCCAGGAGGCACTAGTTGTAAAGAACCCACCTGCCAATGCCGGAGACATAAGCGATGTAGCTTCGATCCCTGGGTTGGAAAGATCCTTTGGAAAAGGGCATGGCAGCCCACCCCAGTATTCTTGCCTGGAGAATCCCATGGACAGAGGAGGCTGGCGGACTACCGTCCATGGGGTCGCAAAGAGTCAGACACGCCTGAGGGACCAAGCACGCACACACACTTCCTCTCCCATACACATCCCTTCACATTTTCCAGCTCAGTTTCCAGAAGCACAAAACCAGAGCCCCTATTTCTGGACGCCATTTGTGACAGCTTCAAATGTACGGAACATGTCACAAACTCTGAAATGCCTTTACGGGGGATCCTTCGAGAAGTTAGGCTCTGTTTACTTTGCTTTGGTTTCCCCTCACTCCACCAGAGATTTCCCAAGCAAGTTTACAAACAACAATTTTAATCAGGCAGGGGAAAAGACAGAGAGAAAGAGAAAAGAAGAGGAGATGAGAGGAGAGGGGAGGGGAAAGGAGGGAGAGCTGGGCTGTTTCTCTGTCAGAGGATATCTTCAGAGTCCCGGTGGGGCAAGCAGTGTGCTGAGAAACAGCCATTCGGAGAGACTGCTGACCATCAGTGGGCAAAGCTCGTGGAGTCAGAACAAAATGTCAAAGGGAGGACTCCTGCTGCCCACGTTGCTCCCTCCCCACCCCCAAGCACCAGCATCAGAGATGGGCATTCGTTCTGTTTATATGTACCTGTCTCCCCCAGCCAGGATGTAAGCCCCACAATAGCCAGGGGTTTTCTTATTATTACTACTATTCTTTTTTTTTTTTTTCCTCTGCTGCATCTTCAGTACCTAGGACAGCTCCTGACACAGCAGGCCCTCATGAATATCTGTTGAACGCATGAATGAATTCATGAAGCTCAACTTGCTTATGTTAATCAACATGCCACCCCACCCCCAGCTTCTGCTTTTGTCAATACAGAGGACACAGAGTTGAGCTGGTCTCTGGGACGAGACAGTGGTGAGTGAAGCTGACTGCTGTCCTCTTTGAACTCACACCCTAGTGAAACATACAGCACAGCAAGCCAGTCCATCGACCCTCAGTGCTAATCAGCTAGTCAGTCACCGCGCTTCTGCCTGAATAGAACCCAGGACAGAGATTTTTGATGGGCCAGGAGGACTGATGCCTTAGGGATTTGGGGGAAGGAAGAAGGGAAACCCCAGTAATAACAACTTACTCAGCACCTGTGAATCGGACCCTGTGCCAGATGTTTAACACATTATCTAATCTCAGTTCAGTTCAGTCGCTCAGTCATGTCTGACTCTTTGCGACCCCATGAACTGCTGCACGCCAAGCCTCTCTGTCCATCACCAACTCCGGGAGTTTACTCAAACTCACGTTCATCAAGTCAGTGATGCCATCCAACCATCTCATCCTCTATTGTCCCCTTCTCCTTCTGCCTTCAACCTTACCCTGCATCAGGGTCTTTTCCAGTGAGTTGGTTCTTCACATCAGGCAGCCAAAGTATTGGAGTTTGAGCTTCAGCATCAGTCCTTCCAATGAATATTCAGGACTGATCTCCTTTAGGATGGACTGGTTGGATCTTCTTGCAGTCCAAGGGACTCTCAAGAGTCTTGTCCAACAGTTCAAAATCTAGTCCTTACAATAAACCCAGGATGTAGATCTGATTATCCCCACATTACAGACTGAGAAGACAGGCTCAGAGTTAAAGTGATTTGTCAAGGGTCTCACCACTAGCACATGGCTGAGCTGAAATTAGAACACCCTGAGTCATCTGAGGACACTGGGCACCATTAGGCTGTGGGCACTGAAAGAGGAGGAAGGAGGTATCCATCCAGGGAAGAGCTGTGTTCTCATCCTCATTGCTCGGCTTACAGCCTGTTGTTCTTAAGTCACTTTATCACTCCAGCCTCAGTTTCTTCATCCGTCACATGAATGGATGGGCCCAGATGAAATCAATGTCCGCATCTAACTCTTATATCTTCTACATCCAGAATGAAGGACTGAAATTAAAAAACCATTAAGCTCACACTTTTGCTTGGGCTGCAGGCTCACCTGGTACCAATGATCCTTCACTAGCTGAAAGCAGTGGAAACAGTGGGTCACAGAACCCTGAACCGCACCATGATACAGTATATATATTCAACAATATACTGCTCCACCATAAATAAGAATGAAATAATGCCATTTGCAGCAACACGATGGGCCTAGAGATTATCGTACTAAGTGAAGGAAGAAAGAAAGATGAATCACTTATATATGGAAACCAAAATGTGACACAAATGAACTTATCTGTGAAACCAAAACAGACTCAGACATAGAAAGCAGATTAATGGTTGCCAAGGGGCAGGCAGGAGAGGAAAAAATCGGGAGTTTCGGATTAACAGATGCAAACTAGTATATATAGGATGAATAAACCACAGGGCCTCCCTGGTGGCTCGGCTGGTAAAGAATTGGCCTGCAATGCGGGAGACCTAGGTTTGATCCGTGGATTGGGCAGATCCCCTGGAGGAGGGCATGGCAACCCACTTTAGTATTCTTGCCTGAAGAATCCCCATGAGTAGAAGGGCCTGGGGGCAAAGTCCTACTATATCATACAGGGAACTATATTCAATATCCTGTGATAATTCATAATGGAAAGGAATATGAAAAAGAATGCACAAGGTATGCATGGCTGATTCGCTGAGGATGAGATGGCTGGATGGCCTCACTGACTCAATGGACATGAGTTTGAGTGAACTCCGGGAGTTGGTGATGGACAGGGAGGCCTGGCGTGCTGCAGTCCATGGGGTCGCAAAGAGTCGGACACGACTGAGTGACTGAACTGAACTGAAATCAGCCATTCTTCAAGCAAATAAATGAAAAACAAAAGAACTACATCCTGAGTTAGCTTTCACACAAGGCATGGCCCAGGACACTGAGCTAAAGGGTTTGGAGAGGACCGTTCAGGCCATTCACTTGAGTCCAGCCGGGTTCTGAAGACATAGAAGCTCTTGTGGTCTATGAGCTCCAGTGATAGGCAGATGGCTTCTCGATCTGGCTCTCCATGAGGGTAAACCAGAGAGAATGTCATGAGGCATCCCAGGACCAGAGGGAGACCCAGATTCTCAACTCTAATCTTCACTGTTTGGAGAGTATGGAACTGTGGTTTGAACCTTATGGAGGGTCAGGGACCTCTTTGGCGATTTGATTAAATCTTATAATGATCTCCCTAGAAAAATTCTCAGGGCTGTGTAGATAGCTTGCACGTTATAAAGCCCATCCATTGTCAGCAGGCTAAGGATGGTACAGAGGATGAATCATCTGATTGGACTTGCTCCAGGAATAAATCAGACTTAAGGGCTGAGGAAAGGGTCAAGGCCACCCAGAAGTCCCTGTATTTTCAAATCATCTCATGTGATTCAAAAGCTGATGGTTGTTTGAAAGAAAGGGGTCTGAGAGAGAGTTGGAGGGTGACCTTTGAAACACACCTACATACAGTTCTCAGCCAGCTACTTTATTTTCTTTACGTCTGTCTTGTGAGCTGGAGAATCTAACAGTATTTCCATTTTCTTGGTGATTTGGAAGTTCATCCTAAAACAAAAATCTTGGAACCAATATTGGTGTGCAAACAGCAAGAAATGTCCCCTCTCTACCGTGACGGTTTTCCTTGCTTTTCGGCAAGCCCTGGGTTGACCCTCTCATCCATCTGGCAACCACATTTTCTGACCCACATACACTGGGGTAAACTATCCCAAATCAGAGGCAGCCAGAGGTGTGGGACGTCCATGAGCAGGGCGGGCAGGGCACCCCACCCAGGACTGCAATGCCAAGTTTCGGATGTCACAAGATTGAGATATTTTTACGTTTTTCTATTGGATTGGTGGATCTTCATCCTGTGGTGGTCACTAATGCTCCTGAAAATCTGATAAAGCTACTTACCCCCTATAAAAAATACACAGTGTAATCAGAAACAAACATGTGCAACCAGTTTCAAGGGATTCACATCCTCCCTAAAGCTTATCCATGAATGCTCTGGAGCTACATCACCCAAGATGGTGGGCACAAGCGCCACATGGACACGGAGCCCTTGAAATGTAGCTAGTTGGGACCGAGACATGCCAAAGTATATGAAGATGGAGGAGGAAAGGGCAACCCAATCCAGTATCCTTGTCCAGAAAAAAACTCCCATGGCCTGAGGAGCCTGGCGGGCTACAGTCCGCAGGGTTGCAAAGAGTAGGACATGACTGAGTGACGCAGCATGAGAAACACAAAGGATAAAATGCATCCTGACGTTCAAAGGCTTAGGATGAAAAACGGGAAATTCCCTCATTAATAATTTTATTACAAGTTAATAGTATTTTTATATGTTAAGTTAAATAAAATACATCGCTAAAATGAATTTCACCTTGAGATTCTGGATTCCCAAATTACAAATATTTGCTTTAGCTCCTGCCCACCAGATTCTCTACTGCCCTGTTTCCTGATGTCATCAAGGTGGCTGTGCTAGGCAGGGCTACCCAGGCCCCACCTCCACCCCCTCTCGCCCACCAGCCCCGGCACTAGGAAGACGTCACAGCCTCTTGGCAGAAATAGAGCACTAAGCCTCCAAATGTGGCCAGGGGCCATTCAGCACAAGAATTGCCCCAGGGCCAAGGTTTCATGCTTCTTGCTGGTCCACCAGCTTCAGATGAAAATCCTCAAGCCCAAGTTCTAGGGTCCGTAGCTCCCAAAGACGTGGACCTGCCCAGCCGGCCATATATAGAGTGACGCTCTCACATCCCCTCTCACATGAGGACCATGGCGTGGTCTCCTCCACAACCCACCATGTCCCGAGGCCATGGAGACCCCATTCCCAGGAGCATGGGCATCATCTGAAAGACCACTAGAAGTGCAAAATTTCAGACCCCACTCCAAATCTACTGAATCAGAATCTGCTTTTTTTTTTTTAACTTTATTTTACTTTATATACTGTATTGGTTTTGCCATACATTGACATGAATCCGCCACGGGTGTACATGAGTTCCCAAAAAATTATGGAACGCTTCACGAATTTGCGTGTCTTCCTTGCGCCGGGGCCATGCTAGTCTTCTCTGTATCGTTCCAATTTTAGCATATATGCTGCCAAAGCGAGCACAGAATCTGCTTTTTATTTTTTCCTTTGGCTGCGCTGGGTTCTCCCTGCTGTGCAAGTTTCTCTAGTTGCAGCGAGCAGCGGCTACTCTTTGATGCAGAGCACAGGGTTCTCGCTGTAGGCTTCTCTTGTTGCGGAGTCCCGGCTCTGGACACATGGGCTTCAGCAGTTGCAGCACGTGGCCTCAGCAGTTGTGGTTCCCGGGCTCTAGAGCACAGGCTTCAGTAATTGTGGTGCTTGGGCTTAGTTGCTCCACCGCGTGTGGAATCTTCCCAGACCAGGGATCAAACCCATATCCACTGCATCGGCAGGCACATTCTTATCCGCTGCACCACTGGGGAAGTCCCAGAACCTACGCTTTTAACAAGATGCCCAGGCGATTCATTCACAATTGAAAATTTTGAGAAGCATGGCTCTGATAGATAGAGTGGTGGGGCTGAGGTCTGAACAACTGGATTTGCATGCCAGCTGCGTCCCCTTCAGCCACTTACTAGCTGCATCACCTCGGAAAATTTACTTATCATATCTGAGCTTCAGCATCTTCATCTAAAGAACTGAAAACAATTATAACACTCCCTCTCCATCTCCTGTGAGGATTATTGGAGCATATACTGAATATTGAAGTGATTTGTAACGTATTGTGTGTTGTGCATTTCGGTCACTCAATTGTGTCTGACTCTTAGCAACCCTATGGCAACCAGGCCCACAGAGTCCTCTGTTCACGGGATTCTCTAGGCAAGAATACTGGAGTGGGTTGCCATTTCCTTCTTCAGGGGATCTTCCTGACCCAGGGATCGAACTCACATCTCCTGAGTCTCCTGCACTGGTAGGCAATTCTTTACCACTGAGCCAAGAGGGGTAGATAAATCTAACATTCCATTTCTTTCCACTGTGTGCATTTTTTCAAGTAACTCCAATGCTCTATGGGCCAAGAGGACTCCAACCTGTTTCCCTTCTCTTGTGAGGATGGAGCTCAGTCCCACTGAAACGATGGCAGCTGCATCCATAGCGGCTACTCCTTGGACACGGTCCTGGCGCTGTTTCTCAGGGTCCCATGTGGACTGCTAAGACCAGGCAGCCTCAGTGTGAGTGGAAGTCAAGCTGTCCACACCATTCCTGGGAGATCTGCCAGATTAACATTTATTAAGTCATAAACAGGGAATATTGCAAAGAATATGGGCTTCTGAGACTAACAGATATGGCTTTAAATCCTGATTCTGCCACTTCCTAGCTGTGACCTTGAACAAGTCAGCTCACTTTCTCTGAGCCTCAGTTTCTTCCATTTGTACAATGAAAATAACAACACAGACTTTCCCAGACTGTTTTTGAGACCAGGTATGTAAACGAGCTAAGAGAGCACCTGGCACTTATGTGCTCAACAAATTTTGCTGGACGCAGTAGTTACTGTTATAGCCAATGAGAACTATTATAATGCCCATTACAGAGGTCTGGTTTCCCAATGATCATGAGAAGTTTTGTTCTAGGCAAATCTTTTGGGCCAAGAATACCTTAGGAGAAATATTCAGTAACTGACTCGTTATTAAGCTCCAACGGTACGCAAGGAAGCTGTGTGTGGCAGAAAGAGTGTAGACTCTACTGTCAGAAGAGCCAGCTTTGTATTTCCAAGGCTCCTCCTCCTCCATTAGGATTCCAGAATGTGCCCGCTTAACAGGGCAAGGAGGGAGAGAAGAGGAACTCAGAGCAGGAGCAACTCTGAGTGTCCTAAATCAGAGAAGATTGTCCCTTTGCTGGGGGGAAAAGAAATGACTGGGGGAACAGGGATGAAAAAGGAGGGTATACTAGAGCACCCCCACTTCACAGGAAGTCAGAGATAATCTGCCATCCAAGACAGAGTCCACGGGGTAGTCCCCTACCCTAACCAGAGTAATGTTTGATTTTTTTATTCTTTGAGCAGCTTGGAACGTACTAGAAGTTAAGATAATGCAGTTTGTGTGTGTATATACTCAGTTGTGTCTAAGTCTTTGCGACCCCATGGACTGTAGCCCACCAGGTTCCCCAGTCCATGGGATTTCTCAGGCAAGAATACTAGAGTGGGTTGCCATTTCCTTCTCCAGGGCATCTTCCCGACCCAGGGATCGAACCCTGTAGAGCAGCAGTTCCCAAACCTACACGTGTATCAGTCACCCAGAGAGTTTATTAAATATACAGATTAGCAGGTGAAAGAAATTCTGCCTTAGAAATTGGAACCCACCTCCTCTGACTCTAAATTCTGTCCTTTTTCTATCACCCTAAATTCTCCTGGAAGGATGGATAGGCACATGGATGGACGTATGGATGGACCTATCCAAGTGAACCAAGATGGACCAAGTGAATGACAGCTTCCCCCAAATAAGGCCACAGAACTGTGGATGGATAACAGAAACTGGGGTCTAACTTTGTCCACTGCCACTGTGTCCTTACCATGGTTCTTAGGAAGAATCACTGAGCCCTGGAGTCCTGGCCAGAGGATTCTGGAACACAAATCAAAGCCAGCTTGAGATAATAGAAACAGTGTAAGCTATAGAGTTATTAATAGAATACATGTGTTCGAGTCTAAGTGCTGGTAGTCCCTGGTTGTATGACCACACAGGACAAACTTTTACTGAACCTTGATTTTTCTCATTTATTAAAAGAGGATATAAGTGTCCAACTCACAAGTGTGTTTACTCAAGTATAATAAATGCTAGTTAATGTCTCCGTTAGGGACACAACTTCCAGGCCCCACTTCCTACCTGATCTGAAATCCTCCCCTGTGTGCTAAATCGCTTCAGTCATGTCTGACTCTCTGCACCCCAAGGAAATGTAGCCCACCAGCTTCCTCTGTCCATGGGATTCTCCAGGCAAGAATATTGGAGTGAGTTGCCACGCCCTCCTCCAGAGGATCTTCCCGACCCAGGGATTAACCCAGGTGTCTTATGTCTCCCGCATTAGCAGGTGGGTTCGTTACCACTAGGGCCGCCTGGGAAGTCCATGAAATCCTTAAGGGGGATCTAATTACCTCTCGCATTTATGAACACAGCACTTTCAGGTACATGGTCTTATTTGAGTTCGACAAGAGTTTGTGACTCTTGTAAGGTTGGAGGTTATAATTCCCAGCTGACAGATAGTTGAGGCAATCAGAATGCAGAGAAGTCAAGTCACTTATTCAAGGTCACCCTGGAAACAAGCAAAGAGTCACAGATTTCAAGAGCATTTATTGGGCTCCAAGGGCTTCCCTGTGGCTCAGCTGGTAAAGAATATGTGGGCAATGTGGGAGACCTGGGTTTGATCCCTGGGTTGGGAAGATCCTCTGAAGAAGAGAAAGGCTATCCACTCCAGTGTACTGGCCTGCAGAATTCCACGGGACTATATAGTCCACGGGGTCGCGAAGAGTCGAACACGACTGAGCAACTTTCCCTGCACTTCACTTAGGGCTCCAAGTCCAGTGGCCTTTTAACTACTCTCCACTGCCTTTCCCAGCAGAGGGCACTGTCACACGAAACCCTGAAATCGCCTTTGCCATAATTCGGGAGTAGAGAGGGGGTTACAGCTAAAATCAAGGTGGTTCTTCACATTTGTTCCAGCCTTCCCTGATGGCTCAACCGGTAAAGAATCTGGTTATAATTTGTTATAATCCAGTTATAATTTAGTAACAAATTATAACTGGAGCATTCGAATTTTCAACTCCTATTTACATCTTGCTGTTTAAGACTGACTTGGCTGAAGGCGTTCCTGGAAACTCTCTGGGACTCTCCTCCTCAAGGCTGTTTCGTGGACTCTTCACCCCTCTGGCCTTCAGAAGGCATTTGCGTCCTGGTTTCCAAGACGGGAGGCTCTGTGAAGGGACAGAGTCTATTTATCCTAACTCGCTCTGTCGCCTCTAATGTGCTGTCACATAGTGACTTGCTGTGCGATGCTAGAAACAATAAAACGCACGATTAAGACGTGGCTAATGCCTCCCAGGGAGTCGGGCTCTCTGGAGGTCACATTTCCCCGTGAATTCACCGTCCATGACGGTTTCCCCACGGCCTTCAGAGGGGCTCTGCTGTGGGGTCCCTCTCTTGCCCTTTCTCCTCTTTTCCCTGTGGAGCTGAGGGTTAGGTGGAAAGTGAGAAGGGGGCATTAGAGCAGGTGGCAGAGCCCTCTCTACCCAGTGACCTTCCAAGGTGAGAATGGACCCGCCTCGCCCTTTCCGTGGGGTTGTCGCTCCTCATTCTTGTGTTCAGCCCTTGCTTTCAAGAGCCTATTTAGCTCCGGCTTTTATGACTCAGATGACCTGGAATAAATAGATCCTACTGCAGTATTATTCCTCTGATTTTCTAAGTCTTCCTGGTTCTTTTCTTTTTGGAAAGACTAAAGGATTCAGGTCTTCCTTGGATTCTGTCAACAAACATAGCTGACTTGACAAGCATGTCACTTCCTCCAACCACACAGTCCCAGATATTAAGGCACTATTTTTTTATAAAGTCACTCAGTCGTGTCCACCTCTTTGCGACCCCATGGACTATACGGTCCATGGAATTCTCCAGCCCAGAATACTGGAGTCGCCTTTCCCTTCTCCGGGGAATCTTCCTGACCCAGGGATTGAACCCAGGTCTCCCTCATTGCAGGTGCATTCTTTACCAGCTGTTAACCCGTCCTTCTGTCAACAGATGGAAGTGGCAGGGACCCAGGAAAAAGCTACAAAGAAGGGAACCATATAATCAAGTGCTGAGTATTTACATGGCTACCTACAACCTCACCCAGCCAGAGGTGGTGGAGCCCTCATCTAGCTGACTCTAAGGTGGTTTTCTTCCTATGGTACCTGCCCTTCAGTTCAGTTCAGTCGCGCAGTCGTGTCCGACTCTTTGCGACCCCATGAATCGCAGCACGCCAGGCCTCCCTGTCCATCACCAACTCCCGGAGTTCACTCAGACTCACGTCCATTGAGTCTGTGATGCCATCCAGCCATCTCATCCTTGGTCGTCCTTTCTCCTCCTGCCCCCAATCCCTCCCAGCATCAGGGTCTTTTCCAATGAGTCAACTCTTCGCATAAGGTGCCCAAAGTACTGGAGCTTCAGTTTTAGCATCATTCCTTCCAAAGAAATCCCAGGGTTGATCTCCTTCAGAATGGACTGGTTGGATCTCCTTGCAGTCCAAGGGACTCTCAAGAGTCTTCTCCAACACCACAGTTCAAAAGCATCAATTCTTCGGCGCTCAGCCTTCTTCACAGTCCAACTCTCACATCCATACATGACCACAGGAAAAACCATAGCCTTGACTAGACGGACCTTAGTCGGCAAAGTAATGTCTCTGCTTTTGAATATACTATCTAGGTTGGTCATAACTTTTCTTCCAANTGGAGATTCCTTAAAAAATTGCAAATAGAACTGCCTTATGACCCAGCGATCCCACGTCTGGGCATAGACACCGAGGAAAACAGAACTGAAAGAGACACGTGTACCCCAATGTTCATTGCGGCACTGTTTATAATAGCCAGGACATGGAAGCAACCTAGATGTCCATCAGCAGATGAATGGATAAGAAAGCTGTGGTACATATACACAATGGAGTATTACTCAGCTATTAAAAAGAATACATTTGAATCAGTTCTAATGAGGTGGATGACGCTGGAGCCGATTATACAGGGTGAAGTAACCCAGAAAGAAAAACACCAATACAGTATACTTACACATATATATGGAATTTAGAATGATGGTAATGATAAACCTGTATGCGAGACAGCAAAAGAGACACAGATGTATAGAACGGCCTTTTGGACTCTGTGGGAGACGGAGAGGGTGGGATGAGTTGGCAAAGTGGCAGTGTAACATTTATGATATCATAAGTGAAACGAATCGCCAGTCTAGGTTTCATGCAGGATGCAGGATGCTTGGGACTGATGCATGGGGATAATCCAGAGAGAAGGTGTGGGGCGGGAGGGGGGAGGTGGAGGTCGTGATTGGGAGTTCATGTACCCTCGTGGCTGATTCATGTCAATGTATAGCAAAACGAATACAGTATTGTAAAGCAAAACAAACTGAAAAATAAAAATCAATTAAAAAAAAAGAAAGAAACATATACATACCAATGTAAAATAGATAGCCAGTGGGAATTTGCCGTATGATGCAGGGAACCAAAGCTGGTAATCTGTGACTATCTAGAGAGGTGGGATGGGGAGGAAGGTGGGAGGGTAATGGAAATAAAAGAAGGATGACACACAACCTTACCTTATGTTTACCTGTAGTTGATTCTGTTGATGTACAGCAGAAACCATCAAAATATTATAAAGTAATTATCCTCCAATTAAAAAAAAAAAAAACTCTCTGGGCTGGAGAATTTAAGAATCTTCTCCAGAGCTTTGCCCTAAACAAGTCATTCAACCCCATTGCTATTGTTCAGCCTCTTGGTTCTTCCTCTTTCTACTTTTTTACCTCTGTTGACCAGATAGCAACTTCTGTCCCATTGGCTTACAACCTGATGGCTGTCCTGTCCACGCTGCACATACCAGTGCAATATATACATCATTAGATTTCAATTTTGCTCCACAAATCTATTTACCTACTGGGGCTTTGTAGGCTATCCACTTGCCTCCAGATAGGGTTAGAAGGATTTTAATGGCAACAGAAAGAAATACTTTTAGTCCATTCTGAATCAGCAGTTGAGTCATAATTTAGGAAAAGCAAAAGCATTTGATAAATTGGAGCTTTAAACGGATCCATCTTCATAGACCGTTTGGATTTGAAAGTATAATAAAAATCTTGAAAATCAAACTATATGAGCAGAGTACAGTGTAAGGGGCTCTGAAGCACTAAAAGTGTTATATAAATATAAATCTCTATTATTTACTGCAAAACAGGAATAGGAATGACTCTTTAAGAGTAGGAAATGTGTTACAATCGGGGCCTGCTTTGTGGCTACCCCGAGATGGCAAGTGGAGGAGTCACCTGGGAAATATCAGTGAGGTCCAGCACAAAATAGAAGTGAGAGGTATTGAGCAGATTGTACAGTATCAGAACAACCACAGTGGGAAAATAATAGCATCATATCCAATGCCCTGTGTTACTACTTAGGAAAAGAGAAAATGAAAGGCCCGTCTGTGAGATTAAGGGAGATGTGTTACATTAATGGCCTGCTATCAAAGCAAGAGGAAATCACTTCTGTAATTCCAGCTTTCTGCCTGATCTGAAAATATTAATGGCATCAGGTCCCTTTGCATTGCCTTTTGTGTGAGATGCTCTGTATTTTAGAGATCATTATAGCCATAAGGGATTTCCAGAAACCCACTACGGTGGTAGGGTTAAAGAACCCACCTGGCAATGAAAATTTAAGAGATATGGTTTCAATCCCTGGGTTGGGGAGATCCACTAGAGGAGGGCATGGCAACCCAGTCCAGTATTCTTGCCTGGGGAATTCCATGGACAGAGGAGCCTGGTGGGACACAGGTCGCAGAGAGTCCGAGTTGACTCAGCAACTAAATAGCAGCAGCAAGTTACCCACAGGATAATTACTAAATCTGCATTAAAGGAAGCAAAGTAGTTCCCAAAGGAAGGAAATGGTTTCATGCAGTCCTCAATTCCAAAACCTATTCAATTTTGCAGTGAAAGGAAGGACATTCTTACCTTTTCACAGGCACTTGGATTTTTCACCAGCCTGGTTTTGACTCTCATTTACTAAATAATCATATTCAATTTAGGGAAGCTCCAGCTAATTCAGTCTCCTTTTCAGAAAAATCTTCTTAGAGATAGTGTGGATGTTTTTATGGACATAAAAACAAAGTATTTATTTGTATTTATTTTTGTATTCTTCACAATAACCCTTTACCATATTGTTTTATGCCCATCTTACAGAAGCAACACTGATACATAGGAAGGGAAGGAATTCAATCAGAATCACACGTGTTGATCACAGACAATCACATCCTCTGTGGCATTCACAGTATGGAGTCAAACTGAGCAATCTGACTCTGAAGCTTGCATTCTTTTCCCTGAGATCCTAAAATTTATACTTTCTCAGCATTGTCACTTCTCAAGATAGCCCTTTGTCTAAATTATTTTTCAAGCTCTGTTTCCAAGTGGTGCTTCCAACCTGCTCTCAAATACTCTCAAGTTCTCTTCACTTCTATAAAAATGTTCATTTGAATCCACCACCACCATGTAGGCTGCCCTATATAACTGGCTCTTTCCTTCATGGGTACAACTCACTGAAGATGTCCTCTTCAGCTGCTATGTCCACCCTCCTCGTTGGAGGATCCTGCCTACACACCCTGCCCTGAACCTCCCCATTCATCCACACCTATTAGCTTCAGTCTGACACCACCTGTGACCTTCTGCTAACCAAGAATGGGAGACTTGTCCTTGAGTTAACTCCCAGCAGAATCTAACGCCATGCTGTCCTTGTTCCTTTGGACCCTACATCTGGACGTTATTTCTGTTTTCTCATTGTGGGTATTTTTCAAATGCTCTTTCCTTTGTTCTGAGTATTTCTCTGTTTCACTTTCTTTGCATGTTCTATGCATGTTCTTCTGACTTGATCACCCCAAAATCAACATCTCCACAAGTTGTAGCTAAATCAGTTGAAAAGCAAATAAATCAGAAACTTTGGGTAAGGACTGCACATCATGTATTTTTAAAAGCTACCCAAGTGATTGCAGTGTACAGGCAGAGTTGAGGAACTCCAATAAAGGTCCGCCTCTTGAGATTTAAAATAAAATTGTATTGTTAAAGTAAAAAGTCATTCTATAATTTATAGTGTAATCACCTAGTGTAACCAGCAACAGGGCACAGGGAGAAAGAATTGGAGTGGGGAACAATGGTTGCTGTTTTTAAAGGTTCTTCCCATGTATAAGTCACAATGTTCATTATTTTAGTTCAGTAAATGAATCAGATTGCCATCACATGAACAGGGCCCATCTTGTATGCCATGTTACCAGAGATAGGAAAAATCATCTCTTAACTTGATTTCCACAGACACAGACTCCAGAATATATGCTCTGCTGAAAATTAAGGGCAATGGGTGTGGTCAGTCAGCTCAGTTCAGTTGTTCAGTCGTATCCAACTCTTTGTGACCCCATGAACCATGGCACACCAGGCCTCCCTGTCCCACCAACTCTCGGAGTTTACCCAAACTCATGTCCATTGAGTCAGTGATGCCATCCAACCATCTCATCCTCTCTTGTCCCCTTCTCCTCCTGTGTCGTCAGTAATGCCCAATAAAACAACTTATAAAAAGAATGTTAGATAAAATATATCATTAATATCTTTTGGCCCATCTTATAACCATGTTTCATTGCTTTCTAAAGAATTTCACACATCTTTGCTTTAAAAATTTTATTGGCGTATAGTTGCTTTACAGTGTTAGGTTAGTTTCTACAGTACAGCAAAGTGAATCAGCTACATGTATTCACATATCCCCACTTTTTTGGATTTGCTTCCCATTTAGGTCGCTTATCTCTTTGGAAAGCCTCTTCCCTTTGACTTTATCCAAATACCATCTTTTCCACTTTATTTTACTGGCAATTTAGTAACTCTGAAACCTCTCAGTTACAAACCCAACATTGCATATGAAAAGATTCTACTATGCTCTGCCACAGTACAATGACATAGTACGACAACAGCAAAAAAACAAACCGGACGATGCTTTGAAATTTTCATATTCTCCCATCAATGCCTGTAAAAAATAGACTTACCTTTTAGTACAAATCATGGGATGTCTTTTAGAATATAAGATGAATCACAATCAAGTTTGGTTTCAAAACCTAATTTTTCTATGACTTACAAAGATTTATTTTTAATTATAGGTATAGAGAATGTTAATAATTTTTATCTCTAGGTAAGGGAGTAGGGATTTTTATGTTTCATTACATTTTCATGTATTTTCTGAATGTTGTTGTTGTGGTTGCTGTTTAGTCACAACTCTTTTTGACCTCATAGACTGCAGCCAGTCTCCTCTGTCCATGGGATTTCCCAGGCAAGAACACTAGAGTGGGTTGTGTTTCCTTCTTCAGGGATTGACCATGTGTCTCCTGCATTGGCAAGTGGATTCTTTACCACTAAGCCTCCATGGAAGGCTCATTTTCTGAATATTTTACAATGAATATATATAAATTTTAAAACCAGAGAAACCATGACTATGAAAAACAATCTAGTCTTATTTTTTCAATTGCTCTCAGTTCTGTTTCCAAATTATTGCAAGATGTCTCTACAAGGTTGATCAGAATTCACGAATATCCCCTGACCTTTCACATCAGCTCCTTTTCCTACTACCTCACTGTAGTCTCCTTTAATTTTTAATTTTTCTCTCTTCCATCTTCCATTCATGCCTCTATCCATTCACCTGTTCATAGCAATTTATTGAAGTTCATTGTGATAAACACTGGGCTCAGTGTTGCCTAGTCAGTCTATAGAAATCTTAATTACCTCCAATAAAAAAACAAGAGTCTCTCTATGTTCAGATCTCAGCTTCTCCACAAGCTCTATAAAGACTGAATAAGGAACCAGTGTCATAGTTTTAGTTTAGATTGTGTTGATTACTTGTATTCCCTAAAGTGTAAACAAAACCTGAGCTACTGGAGAGGTAAAATCCTAAGAAAGGTTTCTTAGTGGAAAAAAGTAAGAAAAATCAGTTTCAACTCTCAGGTAGAGGCCAATAGAAGCCTGGCAATCAGTCTTTAGAAAATACCTATTAGCTTATGTGTGTGCTTAGCAGCTCAGTCACGTCTGACTCTTTGAGACCCCATGAACTGCAGCCCGTCAGCTCTTCTGTCCTTGGGGATTCTCCAGGCAAGAATACTTTAGTGGTTGTCATGCTCTCCTCCAGAGGATCTTCCCAACCCTGGCATCGAACCCAGGTCTCCCACATTGCAGCCGGATTCTTTAACCTCTGAGCCATCAGGAAAGCCCACCGACTAGCTTAGCCAGAGGTTTTTTGTTTGTTTGCTGTTTTTCCTCTCAATTTTATGGTTATTTTCCTAAAGAAAAATAAAAGCAGAGACTTGAGGATTTTCTTTCTAAAAATTCAAATTCATCAAATGAGTCTTTAAAAATAAAGGTGGCGTTGAAACATGTATAATATCATATATGAAACGAGTCACCAGCCCAGGCTCAATGCATGATGCTGGATGCTTGGGGTTGGTGCACTGGGACGACTCAGAGGGATGGTACGGGGAGGTAGGAGGGAGGGGGGTTCAGGATGGGGAACACGTGTATGCCTGTGGTGGATACATGTTGATGTATGGCAAAACCAATACAATATTGTAAAGTAATTAACCTCCAATTAAAATAAATAAATTTATTAAAAAAAATAAATAAAGGTGGCTAGTAGACCCGATCCTTTTCTCTTATGTAGGAGTTCTTGAATTCTATTAGCACCTCAGGCCACATGATGGGCCTCTTACTGGGCCAGAGGCTTGAGGTTTCTAGACCTCACCATCCTAATCACAGAGAAACACATATGTTCCTCCATGTACTAATCCTGAGGACATTTTCTAACATAAACTCTTCTTAGCTCTCAGGTGCCTTCACAGACCATCTGAAAGCTCTAAGATAGTGTTCTTTTTTAAAAATATATAGATTTATTTATTTGTCTGCATCGGGTTTTAGCTGTGGCCCAAGGGGTCTTTCCTTGTGGCCCGTGGACTCCTAGTTGCAGCACATTCGCTTAGTCGCTCCAGCATGTAGGATCTTAGTTCGCAGACTAGGAATCAAACCTGTATCCCCTGCAAGGCAGATTCTTAACCACTGGACCACCAGGGATGTTACTAAGATAGTGGCCTTTTAATCCAACAAATAAACTGAATTCTTAGAGGGAATGCTTTGGTGTGAATAAATAAGTGATACATTTTTGTGCAAATTAAATGTCATCTCAACTCCCTTTTCATACTTTCACTTTTGTAAGCCTATCTCCACATTGGAATTTGGCATTAACTACTAATATCAGTGAAAACAAAATGGGTTACATTAAACATTTGTTAACTGAATTTGCTGTCATCCCACAATGGAAGAAAGAACTCCTCTTAGACTATTATGATTTTTTGCATCTGCTTTGTTTTCATGAGGCCATTTTCTGCCTTTAAAGGTCACTGATGATTCACTGATTCAGGATTCTACGTGTGACAGAACTTATTTATTGCCACATGTAGATAGGCGAGTCATTCCTGATATGTCTTCACGGATACAATGACATTCTAAAAATAATTTAGCAAAATCTTAGCATCAAAATACTACTTCAAAAAAACATTTGTATCATTTGTTCCACTCATGTTCAATAAACAGAAAGAAATAAGATAAAAAAAAGAAAGGAGGAAATAACCCATCATGTGACCCACCAAAATAACTCTCCCACACATACACATACACAATGTGCGTGCGCACACACACACACACACAACTCCCTCAAGTACACACTTCCTAGGGGGTCCAGCACTCTCGTTCTCTCCCACTCTTTAAGAATGACAATTAAAGACACAGTCATGGTAAAATAATAAAAAAGCACATCAGTCTTCTCTGATAAAAATCTAATTAATAAAAAACCAAGTTTCCAAACAATTTTGAAGGGCTATAACACTCCATATATACTCCACATGCCCTTAAATCAGGATACCTTATACACAAGCATGCCAACATCAGGATATTGGGAACAAAGAGAAAAATTAAACCTACTTCCCTTGAACATATTTCCTGTTCAGAAGCCCTTTTAGAAATTCTTAAATATTTCAATATATTGATATAAAAGCATTTACCAGAGAATAGTTGTTTTCTTTTCTTATCAAATTAATTCCCACCTCATCACTGGAAGAAGGTGAGGCAAAGGGCAGGACAATATCACTGCCAGAGCACATGCGTCTGACACATATGAGCAGAGCTGGTTTGAGGTTATCGAAGGCCTCCATAGTCTCCTGAGCCATCAGTGTGACTGTGAAACCCGTCTTCTTACCATGCCTAAGAGAAACTTTAAACTGGGATGACTATGACACTTTTTCTGAAATGTATGGATTGCCTGAAAAGATATTTTATTGATTCTACTTTGCTTCCAAATAAAGTATAACAAGGAGAAAATAAAGTGTTGCAGTGAGAAAAGCACTGGTCACTGTTTATTTCCAGGGTTGTTCCCCAAATGGATTTCAAGAGCTCTGATCTGGACATCATATTGTCTCAAGGCCTTTTTTTTTTTTCTTAAGCTTCCTGTCCATCTTGTCCTCATTGACCTCACAGGTCAATAACAGCAGCTCTTGCCTAAGGTTCTGTGACTTTCAGGACATGAGTTTCTTTTGTCTTTTTGGCCTGTAGCTATTCTCTACTGGCATACCAGTCTACTCATTTAGGAGATCATTTATTTTTATTTTGGCAATTATGACATCTCTTTTCTTGATCAGTGAAAAAGAAGCCTTCTTGGTGGTAAGAAGATATGTGCATTAATGTTTTTAATAATATTTTTATTTCAAGAAAAATGGGTTGACAGCAACATCAAGGACCTACAGCCCAAATGACTGCACCATCCCCCCAGGTGCAGCAATTGCCATCATATCTTCTGTACCATTTAGAAAGGAAAAAAGAGGCCAACATTCACTCGAATGGGAACATAGGCAAGGAGAGCCTTCAAGATCACCAGCAGTGTAGTTCACGGTTTGTCTATGAAAGTGTTAATATTGTTACTTAAAGGGTGTGTGGGAGGTCTGGCTGCTTGCCACTCAAAAGCCAATAAACAGGCCAGGTTGGTGGAAAAGAAGTTTGCTTTATCTCAGATGCTGGCAACTGCTGCAGGAGAGTGGGGAGGGGTGGGGGGGTGTTGGGGGTTGGGGGCAGGGTGACAGATATCTGTCTGAAGGCTGACACCCCACACACAATAGAGGGTGAGAGCTTTTACAGAGTGTGTGTGCGTGTGTGTGTGTGTGTAGTGGGGAGGGGGCTACATGCAGAAACAGCACAGTCATCTCTAAGAGTCATCTTCAAACTGGTCGTCAGTGGCCTGACCAGCAGCATCTTAGTTGTCCTGCACGTATGCTGTCACTTTGGTCATGTTGGACTCTTTGTAACCCCATGGACTGTAACCTGCCAGGCTCCTCTGTCCGTGGCATTTTCCAGCAAGAATACTGGAGTGGGTTGCCATTTCCTTCTCCAGGGGATCTTCCCTACCCAGGGACAGAACTCAGTTCTCTTACGTCTTCTGCATTGGCAGGCAGGTTCTTTACCACGAGTGCCACCTGGGTAGCTATAGGTAGAGTTAATCTTTAGTTCCGGGGTCCATTTGTTCCCATTTCTTTGTGGCCATTTCTTGGAACTGTGGCAGCTCATGTCCTGGGCACAGTCTGGTCATCACGCAGTCAACCTCTCCAACTGGAGTTTGGTATCTGTAAGACAGTTCACAGGCTATGGCTCAGAATATTGGCTACAGCCCCTGAGAAAGAGCTAAAGGTCCTTGACTTTGTCTATTCATTATTATTATTTAATCTCCTTTGTTTCCTTTGTTTCAGCATTTCTCTCTTCTCTGATTAAACTTACTCTTTGGCTAAAGTTTTCTACAGACAAAAGGCAGAGGACATTGTTGGGGGGTGGGCGGGGGGCTGGGAACATAGGAGTCCTGCTCTGTTTCACTATGAAATTAAGAATTTTGCCAAGCCAGCGATCTGTTTTCCAAATACTCTGGCCACTATGCAATAAGCATGACTTGATGATTTTTTAAGCAATCCAAATAATAACAAATCTCAAATAAAAAAAGAAACAAATCACTAAAACTTAACAGTAAGGCAGCTATTTCCTTGATTCATGTATCTGATTATCCATTCTAAAAATGGGTCTGGATTTGCCAATGATATTGTTTTATGCTCAGGAAAGAGATCATGGGTTAAGAATTGTAGCTTTTTCCCTTGAGTGGAGTAAAGTTCAACAATTTAATTATAATGCCATTGCCTCAGCAAGGATATCATGGTGCGGTGAAAAAAGCAGTTCTAAAGAATTTTCTAAATGTATCTCTTGACTGTATTTCAGTTTGTTGTTGTTTAGTTGCTAAGTCAAGTCCAACTTTTTTTTGACATCCCATGGACTATAGCCTGCCAGGCTTCTCTGTCCATGGGATTTCCCAGGAAAGAATATTGGAGTGGGTTGCCATTGCCTCCTCCAGTGGATCTTCCCAAACCAGAGATCAAACTCGTATCTCTTGCATTGGCAAGCGGATTTTTTACCATTGAACCACTTGGGAAGCCCTTATTTAAGTTGTAGAAAGTCAAATATCTCTGCTATGATAATAAAATAAATGTTTACAAGTTCTCTTAAGGAAAAGCAGAGGTTTTGCTTATTAAAATTACTATTGCTGGGGATTTTCACAACAGGAAGCACTGCATAGCTACTCACAGCCACGTTCATACTCCTCTTATACATCACCTTGCATATTTATTTCTCCTGAAATAGAAGAAAAGCAACATTGTTTGTGTGTCAACTGAGAAATTCAATCAAACAACCAAGGGACAACAGCAGCCACACCCACAAGGGCTCATGCTGCAAGGCTAGGTGATTACAGAGGTCTAACACTTCCACCTGATGAGAAGAACTGACTCACTGGAAAAATCCTTGATGCTGGGGAAAGAGAAGTGGGCAGGCTTCCCTGGGTAGTGCAGAAGGTAAAGAATCTGCATGCCATGCAAGAGATCCAGATTGGATTCCTGGGTCAGGAAGATGCCCTGAAGAAAGGAATGGCAACCCATTCCTGTATTCCTGCCTGGACAGCCCCATGGACAGGGGAGTCTGGCTGATTACAGTCCATGGGGTCAAAAAGAGTCGGACGCAACTGAGCGACTAACACTTTTCATTTTCACTTTCAGAGAAGGGGACGACAGGGGATGAGATGGTTGGATGGCATCACCGACTCAGTGAAAATGCATTTGAGCAAACTCTGGGGGCATCACCGACTCAGTGAAAATGCATTTGAGCAAACTCTGGGAGATGGTGAAGGACAGGGAAGCCCGCTGTGATGCAGTCCACGGGGTCACAAACAGTCTGACTGGACCGAGCGACTGACTGAGCAACACTTCTTTCATCCTCTTTGGGTTCCCCAGGTAGCGCTAGTGGCAGAGTGCCAATGCAGGAGACAGAAGAAGGTGGGGTTTGATCCCTGGGTCGGGAAGATCCCTTGGAAAAGGAAATGACAACCCACTCCAGTGTTCTTGTCTGGAGAATCTCATGGACAGAGAAGCCTGGCGGCTACAATGCATAGGGTCGTACAGAGTCAGACACAACTGAAGGGACTTAGCACACATTCTCTTTAGCTTCCTCAGAGCTGTTCCACTAGGAGGAGCTAGCAATCCTCAGTTCAGTTCAGTTCAGTTCAGTCGTTCAGTCCAGTCCGACTCTGCGACCCCATGAATCGCAGCACAGCAAGCTTCCCTGTCCATCACCAGCTCCCGGAGTTCACTCAGACCCACGTCCATTGAGTCAGTGATGCCATCCAGCCATCTCATCCTCTGTCGTCCCCTTCTCCTCCTGCCCCAATCCCTCCCAGCATCAGAGTCTTTTCCAATGAGTCAACTCTTTGCATGAGGTGGCCAAAGTACTGGAGTTTCAGCTTTAGCATCAT
>SJXQ01009749.1:128328-178680 GCA_006408695.1 Aepyceros melampus
GACTCTTTTGTTGACCATGATGGCTACTCCATTTCTTCTGAGGGATTCCTGCCCACAGTAGTAGATATAATAGTCATCTGAGTTAAATTCACCCATTCCAGTCCATTTTAGTTCACTGATTCCCAGAATGTCGATGTTCACCCTTGCCATCTCTTGTTTGACCACTTCCAATTTGCCTTGATTCATGGACCTGACATTCAAGGTTCCTATGCAATACTGCTCTTTACAGCATTGGATCTTGCTTCTATCACCAGTCACATCCACAACTGGGTATTGTTTTTGCTTTGGCTCCATCCCTTCATTCTTTCTGGAGTTATTTCTCCACCGATCTCCAGTAGCATATTGGGCACCTACTGACCTGGGGAGTTCCTCTTTTGGTATCCTATCATTTTGCCTTTTCGTACTGTTCATGGGGTTCTCAAGGCAAGAATCCTGAAGTGGCTTACCATTCCCTTCTCCAGTGGACCACATTCTGTCAGACCTCTCCACCATGACCTGCCTGTCCTGGGTTGCCCTGCAGGCATGGCTTGGTTTCATTGAGTTAGACAAGGCTGTGGTCCTAGTGTGATTAGTTTTCTGTGAGTATGGTTTCAGTGTGTCTGCCCTCTGATGCCCTCTTGCAACACCTACCATCTTACTTGGGTTTCTCTTACCTTAGGCGTGGGGTATCTCTTCACGGCTGCTCCAGCAAAGCACAGCCACTGCTCCTTACCTTGGACGAGGGGTATCTGCTTACTGCTGCCATTCCTGACCTTCAACGTGGGATTGAAGTGAAGGATTCCCTGGTAGCTCAACTGGTAAAGAACCCACCTGCAATGCAGGAGACCTGGGTTAGATCCATAGGTTGGGAAGATCCCCTGGAGAAGGGAAAGGCTACCTACTCCAGTATTCTGGCCTGGAGAATTCCATGGGCTTTACAGCCTGTGGAGTTGCAAGGAGTCAGACACAACTGAGTGGCTGAAGTGGAGTGAAAGTCGCTCTGTCCTCTCTGGCTCTTTTTAACCCATGGACTGTAGCCCACCAGGCTCCTCTGTCCATGGATTTCCTAGGCAAGAATACTGGAGTAGGCTGCTGTTTCCTTCTCCAAGCTTTGCTTAAAACTCTTCAGTAGCTAGCATCTCATTTTCTTTAGAATGAAGACTGGGTTCTTTCAAAGAGCCACTAGGTATCTGCAGGTCACGCTCCCTCTGTCTTCGTGGCTTACTGCAGACTTCTCAATTCTCTGCTTTGTAGGTTCTAGTCACTAGCCTTCTTTCAGCATCTTGACCTTTTGGCCCTCCTGCCGCAGGGTTATTGTCCATAGATCTGTCCAGTCCTTGGGCACCCCCATATAGACCATTCCCCAATCAACCTTGTTCCTCTGTTCGAAAGTCAGGGAGCCCTCTGTGACATTCCAGTCCAGATCAGTCTTTAGTGTTAAGCTGTCAGAGAATGACTAGTCTCTTCTTTCTAACACTCATTTCAGGTATGATAAATGTATGCTTGATGTTATTTGATAAATTCTCTGACCCTCAATAAGTATGTAGATTCCATGAATCACCATTATATAAGAGAGTGACTGACACATAAATGCCACTACATAAATATTGGCTGGAAGAACACAGAAATTAATAATTGGCAAATATCATAACAATACGGGTTTTCTCTAGATTTATACTACTCTGAGTTAACCTGTATTCCCTCCTGGTACAAAATGTTTCCTGGCAAAGGTAAGGCTTTCCTCAGGAAGTTTCCAGCAAGACTTCAGTTAGAAAAGCAATAGAGTTAATAAGTGAATTCCATAAATTCATGCAATTATCAGCCTAGAACACAGCCATATATTTCAGAGAAGCTAGAAGAAGGGTATTTTGTTCTCATACATGTATAATATAAATTCAGAAATTTTACAGTTCCTCTTCCCATAGAAGTTAGTATAACATTTTAGATTACCTCATTTAGAGACTAAAAGATTCCATACTTTCGGAGACCCTGGAGGCAAAGATACTGTTCATCTGTGCTGCAAGAGAAGAAAACAGGAGAGGAGATTCTTGGTCAAATTTTATGACACTTTCACTGCAGCTCTGTTCCCTTCTCTCAAGTCTATACCCTGAGAGGGGATGTTTGTTTCAGGGTTCCTGCTAACTGGGGGCTACTTGCACATTCCCTTTAGAGTTTCAGTTACCATGGGCTCCATCCTCTCCCATCATCACACACAGGCCACCAGGTTAACTACTCTGAATTTTTCTTGCCCACATCTAGCTGCACCTGGGTTTGCCCACCAGCCCCAATCTGCCTGAAGGATCCCATCTGTCCTTTGATTTTGGTCTGTTTGGTTGACCTGCAACTTCAGATCTCAGATAGGTTGAAGAAAAAGTCACAACCTCTGAAGTTGTTAAGAATTTTTGTTTGTTTGTTTTATAAGGATGGAAATGACGTTCTTTTTTGTTCTTTGTTTTCCCATGTGGACACTGGGATTCAATAATTATTACCTGAATTAATATCTAATAATTAATATCTAATAAATAAATCAATAATCAATCACTTATTAATATTTAATATCACTAATGTTACATTACTAGTTTTTATATATTACTCTACTTGATTCGCTTATATTTTGTTGAGCTTTTTTGGTGTCAATATTCCTGAGGGATGTCAGTTTATGTTTTGCTTCCCTAGAAATGGTCTTTATTGATTTGGTCACAGATTTATAATGCTCTTGTAAAATGTACAAAGGGGATTTCTCTTCTTTTATATTTTGAATGAGTTGTAATTTGGGTACTTATACTTCAAAAGTTTTATAGATTTCACCAGCAAAGCAATCTAGGCCTAAAGTTTTGTTTGTGAGAAAATTTCTAATTATAATTCAATTTCTTTCTAGATACCAGAATTATTGTGTCAGTTTTGGTAATTGTATCTCACATTCTGGGCTTCCTTGGTGCCCCCAGGATCTTTGCTTCTCAAGTATTGGCTTAATTCCAAACAGGTGGGGGTTTTGGGGGGAGTGGATTTTTCCCTAAATTTTTAATTGTTCTCAGTGGGAAAATTGGTCTTAACAAGATAGCTAACTGTTGCTGGAATTTCAAAAGCAGAAAATTTTAGTATGTTACACTCCAATACTTTGGCCACCTGATGCGAAGAGCTGACTCATTTGAAAAGACCCTGATGCTGGGAAAGATTGAAGGCAGGGGGAGAAGGGGATGACAAAAGATGAGATGGTTGGATGGCCTCACTGACTCAATGGATACAGTTTTGGATGGACTCCAAGAGTTGGTGATGGACAGGGAGGCCTGGCATGCTATAGTTCATGGAGTCACAAAGAGTCAGACATGACTGAGCAATTGAACTGAACTGATATTCCAAGCACCATTGTGGCGTGTGTAATTTCAAAAGCAGAAAATTTTAGTATGTTACACTCCAATACTTTGGCCACCTGATGCGAAGAGCTGACTCATTTGAAAAGACCCTGATGCTGGGAAAGATTGAAGGCAGGGGGAGAAGGGGATGACAAAAGATGAGATGGTTGGATGGCCTCACTGACTCAATGGATACAGTTTTGGATGGACTCCAAGAGTTGGTGATGGACAGGGAGGCCTGGCATGCTATAGTTCATGGAGTCACAAAGAGTCAGACATGACTGAGCAATTGAACTGAACTGATATTCCAAGCACCATTGTGGCGTGTGTGTGTGTGTGTGTGTGTGTGTGTGTGTATTAAAAGATTCATTCAGAGATAAATTAAAAGATTCATTCAGGGGAATTCCTAGAGGTCCAGTGGTTAGGATTCCGTGATTTCACTGCCTAGATCAAGGCTTCTATTCCTGGTTGGGGAACTAAGATTCTACAAGGTATGTGGTGTTTTAAAAAACATAAATAGAAATAAGAAGATATTCAATATTAAAGTTCTAGATATGCACACAAAAGATTGAGATGATTCTATTATACTTCTGTTCCATATATGGTGAAATTTCAGGGTTTGTAGGTGTTGTGCTGAAAGCTACATGAATACCAAGGAAGTCTGCTTCAGCCTTGTTTACATCTTCTGTCACCTGTTCCTGGGAACCTGCAAGATTTCTAAATTTGGCCGAAAGTGCCAGTTAACACTTGTAGGATATTTGATATTCTGTAGTTGAGGTTGAAATCTAATTACATAATTTTCCAGGAAATTCAGAAATAGAATAAACTCACTGAAAACTACCAGAATGTGAATAGTCCACACTACAATTTATCCAGACATAATGAGAACCATTTTAGCTTGCTTGGAAACTGAACATACATTTTGATGGAGCTGTTGTCTGGAACAAATCTTGTAACAGAGAATAGGGCAATTAGTTAAATGCAGATGGATATATTAACCTTCAACTATAACAGTAAAAATAGCCATCAACATTTATCACTTAGATAAAAAGGAACTTTTGTTTTCATATATTAAGTTATTTCATGAATAATTTATAGATGTAAGAATAAAGGGATAGTGAAACCAACTTCCCTGGAAATTGTAATAATTAATCATAGCATCCAAAGTTTTATTCTATATCATCTTAATTTTAACAAGATGACTTCAATCCAATTAATGCTAATTAGAACATATTCATCTTATAAAATTTATTTCAGATTTCAAATGTATTTCTAATAGCTTTTAGATTACATTCACTTTAAATTATTGTCCCTAAATACGCATCATCCAAATTTAACACTTATGAAATTGTTGACATATCATAATTTTGTTGAAGAGATGATAGTTTTGCTTTATAATTATTAATACAAAACATTTTCATTTTCAGATTTAGAAATCCTAGTTAGAATGGTTAATATTTTTGTTGTTATCTTTTTAATTTATTTTTTAAATTGAGGATTAATTGCTTTATGGAATTAGAAAGGTTAATATATATAAATATATATATTTTTAAGTCTATACCTTTAATTTCCTTCCAAACACATTTGTATCATGCCTGCCTGTAGTATTTGTCTACCTACAAACAGTATTGAGTAAAGTTTGGTGCACAAAAACAAATAAACAATAAACAAATAAAAGAATAAAGAGTTTGTCACACATTTCTTTAGCAAACTGGAATGATCTAGTTCTTTGCCACAAAACACTGGAAGATGAACTAAGTTATGTTTTCCTTTTGTGCTCAGAAACGTTTTGCTTATCCATCACTTCTGGAGTTGAAAAAAGTTTTGGTGTAAGCGTTGGCTTGTGCATCAGGGAGAAATGCCCCAGTTCTGATACCCTTGCCATGCTCAATTGTTGCTGACAACAGCCTGGGGGAAAGTGTGGCCTTGATGTGACCATTTTAAATGCCCTAAAGGCATGGCTAATGGATGTTGTTAGTCAGCTCTGTCTGCTGTAGAATATCCTAGATAGGAGAACTAGTTGCCCAACTCCATGATCACCACGGAGAGGGGACCAGGATTATGATCACTTTTTTTTGCATCCCTGATAACTTTTTATTGAATGCCACAAAATGTTTATGAAAAATTGTGGAGATAAGCTGAGGCTATGGGTATTATCTTCCTTCAAATATAATTTCCTTTTGTTTCTGAAGATCAAGTAGGATAAAGGTAAGGAGGGACAAATCAGTTCAGTTCAGTTCAGTCACTCAGTCGTGTCCGACTCTTTGTGACCCCATGAATCGCAGCACGCCAGGCCTCCCTGTCCATCACCATCTCCTGGAGTTCACTCAGACTCACGTCCATCGAGTCAGTGATGCCATCCAGCCATCTCATCCTCATCCAGGAACAAATCAACTTAACCCAAATGATGATTGAAGGGAGTTGAGCATGAACTTCAGTCTTCAGCTGGTCTGTTTCTGTTTTTCAGTTATTCTTAGCACACAACCCCTTGGTAGTCCCCACTAAAGCCTGGCATTTACCATGGCCCCTCCTGCTTAGCAGTTTTGGAGCTCTTAGTTTTTCCACCAGTTCCAAAAGGCTGCTAAAGTTCTCTTCACCTCCTCCGTCTCTCAATTGCTAATTTCACAGCAACAAATTCCTCAAGAAGAAAAGAAGTGCCAAGTACTGCACCTCCTCTCTGCAGTTCCTTTCACTGCAGGATTTTTGGCCCACAAGGTTTCCCTTGACTTTAAACATTTCTTTTGAGTTTTGTCCTAGATTTTGTAATTGCTCTTGATTGGAAAAATTGATCTTAAACAGGCTAGTTAACTATTTTTGAAATGTTATGCTACAATGTTATGGCATTAAGTCTGCTAATATTTATGTCAGAATGTATATATGTATTTACACATAAATATATATGTTATAGGGGCTTCCCTGGTGGCTCAGACAGTAAAGCAACTGCCTGCAATGCGGGAGACCCAGGTTTGATCCCTTGGTAGGGAAGATCCCCTGGAGAAGGAAATGGCAATCCACTCCAGCACTCTTGCCTTGAAAATCCCATGGACGGAGGAGCCTGATAGGCTACAGTCCATAGGGTTGCAAGTGCCTCAGACGGTAAAGCATCTGCCTACAATGCAGGAGACCCGGGTTTGATCCCTCAGTCAGGAAGTTCCCCTGGAGAAGGCAATGGCAACCCACTCCAGTACTCTTTCCTGGAAAATCCCGTGGACAGAGGAGCCTGGTAGGCTACAGTCCATGGGGTCGCAAAGAGTCGGACACGACTGAGCGACTTCAATTCACTTCACTTCACTTCATGCTCTCTCTATATAGAATACATATTCCAAGTGTGTGTCTTGTTCATTGTTCAGTCACTGAGTTGTGTCCACTTTTTGCGAACCCATGGGTTGCAGCATGCCATGCTTTCCTGTTCTTTATTAACTCCCAGAGTTTGCTCAAATTGGTGTCCATTGAGTGGTGATGCTTAATCATCTCATCCTCCGTTGTCCCCTTCTCATGCCCTCAGTCTTCCCCAGCATCAAGATCATTTCCAGTGAGTTGGCTCTTCACATCAGGTGGCCAAAGTTTTGGAGTTTCAGCTTCAGCATCAGTCCTTCCAATGAATATTCAGGGTTTATTTCCTTTAGAACTGACTGATTTAATCTCCTTGCTGTCCAAGGGACTCTCAAGTATATGTGTATACTTGACAATAGCACTTATGTTGCATATATATTCTACATAGAATAATATACTAATACACACACACACACACACACTTGGTTTATAATCTATATGCTTGCTTTAGAATCTTTCATTTTGTAATTTCTTTGTCAGATTCTGGCATTCATTTATCAGTATCTACTATACTATTTAAATTTCTATACTACATCATCTGCACATTTTTTCTCTTTTGTTAGTAAGGTAAATACGACGACACTGAATTATGGATTGGCCAAAAAGTTCATTTGGGTTTTTCCACAGGATCTTATGGAAAAACCCAAATGAACTTTTGGCCAACCTGGAACTTAAAATCTTTACTTTTTTCATCCATATCCCATTTCATTTGCTTTTGCTTCCTTGCTCTATCCCATCACCTCTTAATTTCATCTGGTTTTCATCCATGCCATGTTATCCCCTCACCTTAGTATTATTGTATTCTTTAACTTTTTCCATATCTGAAAAGTTGTGTAATCTTTTGAAGATGCTAAAGAATTGTGTAAATTGTCTTCTTGTTTTAACATTTTAAGTCTCCTTTTCCTATCCTAACTTTTCTCTCCTTTTCCATATGTATTTTCTTTTGTACTCTCTGCTTTTCTTCCTTTACTCATTCTCTAGCATGATAATACTTGATTCTGGTGTTGACCCAAAGATAAGGTACACAAATATCATTCTGATGTATTTATTTTGCATCCAACTTGAATAGCATTTTTAGATGTAAGAGAGTGTATGTTAGTTTCCATAGCTCTCAGTAAAAATTATCCATTTTTAGCTGTTAGCTCCACTTAGTGTATTTCTCCCCGATTCCTTTTAATTCTTTGGTACTCTGTTTCTAAAATCTAATTCTTAGCTAAATTTATATCAATCAACATTATTTCTTAATTTTTTAGCCATAAGAAAAATCACAATATTCTTCATCACTACTCTTCTTAACTGAAGCTTAGGGCTAATTTGAATTCTGAGTACAGAATAAATCAGTCTTTGTTGGTTCTAAATTGGTTCACCCACCTATATTGCTAAGATTTATTTTCCTTTTTTCCCCCCTGAAGATTTCCCTTATATAATTCTCATTCTTAGAATAATTCTAGAAAGTAATTGTCAGGACACTGGCTTTGACTATGAAAAATAACATACTCAGCAGAATTCAAGGGAAAAGTAATTTCGTTTACTGAAAGACTCATGTGGTGAGTAATCATTCTAACATTGATCATTTTGAGCCCTATTTTTTAAATACATTTTAATTTTAGAATAGTTTTAGATTTCCCAGAAAGGTTGTGATATATTACGGACAATTCTATCCAATGCACAGGATACAAAGTTTCTCTTGTTATTAACAGCTTACATTAGTATTGTACATATGTCACAGTTACTGAAGTACGTTTTTGACTCCCATCACCCATTAGGTAATATCAATATACTGTGTGTGGGTGCTCAGTTGTCTCGCTCTTTGCAACCCTATGGACTATAGCTGCCCAGCTCCTCTATCCACAGGATTTTCCAGGCAAGAATATTGACGTGGGTTGCTATTTCCTTATCCAATTAATATGTAATAACTAAAGCCCAGACCTTATTCAGATTTTATTAATTTATATCCATCCATTTTCTATTTGAAGATCCCATTCAGGATACTATATTACAATTGGTCTTCATATCTCCTTGGCTTCCTCTTGGCTATTAACAGTTCCTCAGACTTTCCTTTTTGTTGTAGACCTCAACAGTTCTAAGGAATACTGGCTAGGTGTTATATAGATTTTCCCTTAACTGGAAATTCATATAGTTAAATTGGATTTGTAGGTTTTCTGAAGGAAAACCACAGAGATATCATCAACCCAAGTGTACACACAATTAACATGGCTTACCACTTTTCATAATAACCTTGAGCCTCTGCTGAGGCAGTGTTTGCCAACATTCTCTACTATAATGTTACTCTTTCTTTGTTTCTTCCTTTCCATGCTAGAAATTTTGGAAGGAAATCACTATGTATAACCAACCCTTAGGCAGTAGGGAATTGTGCTCATCTCCTTGAGGCTGAAGTATCTACATGGATTATCTAAAATACTTTTCTATAGGAGATTTGTCTTTTTCTCAATTTGTTATTTATTCAATCATTTATGCGGAGAAGGCAATGGCAACCCACTCCAGTACTCTTGCCTGGAAAATCCTGTGGATAGAGGAGCCTAGTAGGCTGTAGTCCATCGGGTCGCGAAGAGTCGGACATCACTAAGTGACTTCACTTTCACTTTTCACTTTCATGGGTTAGAAAATTAAATGGCAACCCACTCCAGTGTTCTTGCCTGGAGAATCCCAGGGATGGAGAAGCCTGGTGGGCTGCTGTCTATGGGGGCACACAGAGTCGGACATGACTGAAGTGACTTAGCAGCAGCAATCATTTATGTCAGAGGGAACTCATGGATATTTACTTTATATGCTGGATTATAATTCAATACTATTATATATATTTTGTTGCTTGAATTGTTCTAACTTTGGCCATTGGATGTCTTTCAGGTAGCTCCTAAGTCCATTTGACATACCATCTGTATTGTGCTTTTTCTATTTTAAAGCACCTCATTTCTTTTCAGGATAGGAGATATTCTTGGATTGTCTTGCATATTCCTTATCTTGCCTTGTTCTTGTTGTTGTTTTTCAGTCGCAAAGTAACGTCTGACTTTACGACCTGGTGGAATGCAGCATGCCAGGCTTCCCTGTCCTTCACTATGTCCCAGAATTTACTCAAACTCATATCCATTTGATGCTATTTAATCATCTCATCCTCTGCCACCTCCTTCTTTTCCTGCCCTCAATCTTTCCCAGCATCATGGTCTTTTCTAGTGTGTCAGCTCTTCATATCAGGTGGCCAAAGTATTGGAGCTTCAGCATCAGTCCTTCCAATGAATATTCAGGGCTGGTTTCCTTTAGGATTGACTGGTTTGATCTCCTTGCTGTCCAAGGGACTTAGAGTCTTCATCACTACAATTCAAAAGCATCAATTCTTCAGCACCCAGCCTTCTTTATGGTCCAACTCTCACATCCATACATGACTACTGGAAAAACTATAGTTTTGACTATATGGACCTTTGTCAGCAAAGTGACATCTCTGTTGTTTATTACACTGTTTAGGTTTGTAATAGCTTTTCTTTCAAGGAGCCAGGATCTTTTATTTAATGGCTGCAATCACTGTCTATAGGGATTTTGGAGCCCCCAAAAACCAAAATCTGCCACTGTTTCCACTCTTTCCCCATCTGTTTGCCATGAAGTGATGGGATCAGATGCCATAATCTTAGTTTTTTGAATGCTGAGTTTTAAGCCAGCTTTTACACTCTCCTCTTTTACCTGCATCAAGAGGTTCTTTAGTTTCTCTTCACTTCCTGCCATCAAAGTGGTATTATCTGCATATGTATGAGGTTGTTGATATTCCTCCTGGCAATCTTGATTACAGTTTGTTATTCATCCAGCTCAGGATTTCACATGATGTACTCTGCATAGAGGTTAAATAAGCAGCATGGCAATATACAGCCTGAACATACTCCTTTCTCGATATGGAACCAGTCTGTTGTTTCATGTCGGGTTCTAACTGTTGCTACTTCACCTGTGTATAGGTTTCTCAGACAGGTAAGATTGTTCGGTAATTCCATTTCTTTGAGAATTTTCCACAGTTTTTTTTTTTTTTTTTTTTTTTTGTGATCCACACAGTCAAAGGCTTTAGCGTAGTCAATGAAGCAAAAGTAGATTTTTTTTTTTTTAATTATCTTGCTTTTTCTATGATCCAGTGGTTATTGGCAATTTGGTCTCTGGTTCCTCTGCCTTTTCTAAATCAATCTTATACATCTGGATGTTCTCAGTTCACAACTGCTAAAGCCTAACTTGAAGGATTTTGAGCATTACCTTGCTAGCACATGAAATGAGCACAACTGTTTGAACATTCTTTGGCATTGCCCTTCTTTGGGATTGAAATGAAAACTGATCTTTTTCAATCCTGTGACCACTGCTGAGTTTTCCAAATTTGCTGGCATATTGAGTGCAGCACTTTCACAGCATCATCTTTTAGGATTTAAAATAGCTTGGCTGGGATTCCATCATCTCTACTAGCTTTGTTTATAGTGATGCTTCCTAAGGCTCACTTGATTCACACTCCAGGATGTCTGGTTCTAGATGAGTGACCATACCATCATTTATTTCTAAAATAAATGTTGGTTCATTTGACTGGAAAATGCTGTTAGAAACTAAGATCTGGATGCTAGATGCACTCATTGTACTATGTATTTTTATTTTTCAGCCAATCAGCTGACATTAAGAGACAACATATATTTCCATACTATCCCCTATATAAATACATATTAATACCTCTAAATATTTCTAGATATATATTCACTTGTATCTGTATTATGCTGAATATGTGTTCACACTGGCATTTCCAAAAATTAAATACAATGAAGTTATATAGTCTTGCTAGCAATTTCTAAAACCTTAGTAGTTTATAGCTTTTATATCCTCATCTTTCTTTCCATGATTTCCTTTACTTTTAATGTTTCCTCCCCACCTGATCACATATGGTATCCTCAAAACATTTCATTTTCTGCTCCACTTTGAAGGCTAGATTTTTCTTTTTTTAATTTAAGTTGCATGCTTAGTTGCTAAGTTGTTTCCGACTCTTTGTGGCCCATGGACTGTAGCCTGCCAGACTCCTATGTCCATGGAATTTTCCAGACAAGAATACTGGAGTGGGTTACATTTCCTACTCCAGGGAATCGTCCTGTGCCAGAATCTGCATCTCCTGTGTCTCCTGCATTGCAGGCAAATTCTTTACCCACTGAGCTATCAGGTAAGCTATTTAAGTGATTGTTTCTATTTCTTTTAAAAGACTACATAAAATGTTACATGACAAGGCATCACAATGAACTGTAAGTGGCAGAAGGAACCAGATTTCCCACAACACTTTGTTTTACCACAGACACCAAATTAAATCCATGGTAAATAACTTCAAAAACAACTACCAAGGTAAAGAGAGACAAAACATAATACTGTAGCTTGTCTCCAGACCCCAGTAATTGAAGACAAGATGCCATGGGTATTAGTCTAATAGAAGTAAACATTAGGTAGAAAGAGCCTACAGAAGAGCAGGGCTCGGTGAGACAAGTTGGGAAGCCAGCACATTTTTAGGCTAATTAATGTGTCTGGTATCTTATTGCTGGTAAGTTAAAAGAAGATTTATAATTTTCTGATTAGAGAATTTTTGAGAAAAAGTTAATATTTATGAACTTTCTCATCATAAAACACTGTTCATCCCATTGTTTTTAATAAATTGCCCACAGATTGTGACTAGAAATGATAGACTTGTTAAAAACCAAGTCACTTCTAATACGGTGGGAACAGATGTCTCTGGGGTGAGAACAATTTCTGCATTTGCAGGTGGCATTTATCTTTGTGGCAGCACAGACAACAGGAAGCATGTGAAGCCTGATATAGGAGACAGAAGGTTCACATGACAGACAGTGGAAAGTGATCCCTAATAATAAATGTGTTTACACATTTTTAGACGACCATGTTCACTCCAAAAAATCTGAGAATAAGTCAACCGTTAAGACTAAGCAGGTAATGAGCTTGATGTGCTGAACATGTTAGCTGTTCAGTCATGTCCAACTCTCTGCGACCCCATGCACTGTAGCCCACCAGGTTCCTCTGTCCATGGAATTCTCCAGGCAAGAATTCTGGAGTGGGTTACCATTCCCTTCACAAATTCAAATGCTTTTGAGGTGTAGCTTATGGATTGTGAATTTCTCTTAACCCTAAATAGCTATTTATCACTTGCTACTACACGTCCAAATGTCATAAGCAGGTGGATTATGCTAATAAGTCACAGTCTGCATATCTGTGAATATGTCTTTGAAAAATATGTTAATGTATCATTTTGAGGTGAATGGCATTTCTAAGTGTGTGAGTAAAAGATAAAGTCTGAATGATTAGTCTTTAGCGAGAACATGATAAATTGATTAGTATGATCTCAGAAACCTTTTTAGAAGAAAATAATCTGATTTAAAGAAGAAAACTTAAGTAACTTTATTTCTTGTATTGTATTTAATTCTTCCATCACCTTTGTATTTGAATGATGACCATTTTGTATCTTCTAATTTCTTTAGCAGGCACATAGTAAATTGAAATTTATTATTTTTTTTTTTAAATATTAATTATCTTAGGAAAACAAATTTGTTATTCTCAGCTTAAAATTTTCAAGTTTTGTCATAAATATGTCATAAGGAAATGGTATTTCTGGAAGAAATTAGAATTGCAAAATTTGAACAGAAGTCTTTGGGGTTTGATTTCAGAGGTAAATGCATTATTCATTTAACTATTCAATAATTCACTTCACTTTAACCATATTATATGGATTGTACCAGGGTGTAGAAGTTAATCAGATAACCTTAGTAATCTTATTTTGGGGACAGTTTTATTTTGACTTTATTTGTTGATAACAACACTTTAATTACATTCTTGACTGTTCAATTTAAGAGAAAACCTAAGATGGAAATTTTGATACAAAAGATCTTTGCAATACAAAGGTATCTTTTATGAGTGTTTCATTAAAGAAAGTTTTTTTAAATATCAACAAGGTTGGAAATGAAATTGCTTCTTAAAACAAAGCAGTATGTCTTTATATCATTTAATAATTGATCACATTTTTCATTAACCCAGTGAAGAAGAAACAAGCCATCTACACTTACAAAATTAACTTGGCAAGTTCTTAAGGAAAAAGAAAGTCTTGCCTTTTAATCTGTGATTTTATATTTTATTTTTGTGAAATTATACAAAAAGAAAAAAAAAAAACTGTAGGGAATGTCACCAAGATGGATGACATGGGAGGCTCCTGAGTTTTCCTTCATCTACAGATGCACCAAATATTTGGCTACCACAATGACCAATTCTCTCTGAGAGAAATCTGGAGACTAGTTGAGTAACTCCTACATATCAAGCAGCTGAGAAAATACCCACATCATAGCTGGTATGATATACTGTGACACATTCTCACTGTAAACCTCAGCCATGGTCCAGCACCTTAGCATCTGGTGGTGGTGGTTTAGTCACTCAGTCGTGTCCGACTCTTGCGACCCCATGGACCATAGTCTGCCAGGCATCTCTGTCCATGGGATTCTCCAGGCAAGAATACTGGAGTGGGTTGCCATTTCCTTCTCCAGGGGTCTTCCTGACCCAGGGATCAAACCTGAGTCTTCTGCATTGCAGGCAGATTGTTTACCAAGTGAGCTACAAGGGAAGCCTTTACCATCTGGAGGGAACTCCAACTTGTGGCTTCTGAAAAGCTGAAGGTTTGGACCACGCATACAGAACCCCAACTTTAAAGTTGCCTCACATGGTTTTTGTTTGTTTTTGGTGATAAGAACATGCAAAAGCTACTTTGGTAGCACTATTCAACTATAAAATACAGTATTGTTGACCATAGTCACCATCCTGTACATTAGATTCCTGGAATTTACTCATCTTATAACCTAAAGTGTGTACCTTTTGACCAACAGCTCCTCTGTTTCCTCTACCCCCTAGTCCCTGGTAACCACCAATCTTCTTTTTGTTTTATGATTTCAGCTTTTATTCCCAATAGCCAAGACAGGGAAACAACCTAAGTGTCCGTTGATGGATAGATAAAAATGTTTATATACAAAATGGAATATTAATCAACTAGAGAAGAAAGAAGGAAATCCTACCAGTTGTGATAACATGGATAGACATCATGATACAATGTGTTAGTCACACAGATTTCAGCTTCATTTCAGACCCCACCCTAAACATCTCTTGGGAAGTCCCTCTGGCTTCCACCATTAAGTTGATGTCCTTCTCACATAATGTCAGGCTGGCACTGACTTTTATCTTAGTTCCTTGTTATTCAGTTGTGTGATCCATGTGTCTCTTTCCCCACGATAATCTGAAATCCTCCAGAAAAGAAATCATGTTTACTTACTCTTTTATCCCAGAGCCTAGAAATATGCTTAAAATATATTAAATAGAATAAACTTACGTGTTTCTGCTTTTTTTTCTTTTTTTCTCCCCCCTTTCTTTGTTTTTGCTGTATACTAACTTTAAGAATGGTCTTTAAGAACTTTAAGAATTGTATATTGTCACCCTGATTATTTAACTTATATGCAGAGTACATCATGCAAAATGCTGGGCTGGATGAAGCACAAGCTAGAATCAAGATTGCTGGGAGAAAATCAATAATCTCAGATATGCAGATGACACCACCCTTATGGCAGAAGACAAAGAGGAACTAAAGAGCCTCTTGATGAAAGTGAAGGAGGAGAGTGAAAAAGCTGGCTTAAAACTCAACATTCAAAAAATGATGATCATGGCATCCAGTCCCATCACTTCATGGCAAATAGATGGGGAAACAATGGAAACAGTGACAGACTTTATTTTGGGGGGCTCTAAATTCACTGCAGATGGTGACTGCAGCCTCGAAATTAAAAGACATTTGCTCCTTGGAAGAAAAGCTATGACCGACCTAGACAGCATACTAAAAAGTAGAGACATTACTTTGCTGATAAAGGTCTGTCTAGTCAAAGCTATGGTTTTTCCAGTAGTCATGTATGGATGTGAGAGCTGGACCATAAAGAAAGCTGAGCACCAAAGAATTGATGCTTTTTAACTGTGGTGTTAGAGAAGACTCTTGAGAGTCCCATGGACTGCAAGGAGATCCTAAAGGAAATCAGTCCTGAATATTCATTGGAACGACTGATACTAAAGCTGAAACTCCAATACTTTGGCCACCTGATGCGAAGAACTGATTCCTTGGAAAAGACCCATCCTGGGAAAGATTGAAAGTAGGAGGAGAAGGGGACAATGGAGAATGAGATGGTTGGATGGCATCACCGACTCAGTGGACATGAGTTTGAGCAAGCTCCGGGAGTTGGTGATGGACAGGGAAGCCTGGTGTGTTGCAGTCCATGGGGATAGCAAGGAGTCGGATACAACTGTGTGACTGAACTGACTGAATGAACTTTAAGAACTAGGGGGAATAGCTCAAGCTTTCTGAGCCTAAGTTACCTTATTTATAACATCTATTTTGTGTGTTTTTGGCCTTATAAGGGAGATCAACAATAAGGTTGGCCTGTCTAGAATACTTGTCCTCAAAATAAGCATTTAATAAATATTAGTTTACGTCCATCATTAAGAATACCTACTCTACCCTGGGTTGGGAAGATCCCCTGGAGAAGGAAATGGCAATCCACTCACTACTATTGCCCGGAAAATCCCATGGACAAAGGAGCCTGGTAGGCTACAGTCTATGGGGTCACGAAGAGTCGGACACGACTGAGCGACTTCACTTCACTTCACTTCACTCCCTTGGTAGGAAGATTAGTCATATCTTGTTGACCAAAAACCCAGATACATTATTTATTAAAAGTTTATATTTTAAGATATTCTGAGGTAGGTACTATAATAACCCCATTTTATAAATAAAGAAATTAAGGCTCTTACTGATTAAGTAACACCAGTGACCTCAGAGTCAGCAATATGATCTAGGATTCAAACAGGAAATTTTTATCTGGCAACCACAAAAACCATTTTGCCATTGTTACCTCCTACCCATCTTCCTTTTTCCTTTGCTGCAGCTTCTCCACTGGTTGAACCTAAGTACACAGATATGTACATATTGTGGTAGCAGTTCTTATTATAATAAATGTTAAAGAACCTCTGGTGGAAAAATTCATAGCATCAGAATCTCATCTTCATGATTGATGCTGTTATTCCTTAATTTTCTGATTTTCTAGGGTCTGTGATGCTGTCATGCTCTATCTGCAGGAACCTGTTGACTAAAAGGCTCAGCAAAAACTTGATATAGTGCTACTGCATCAGCATAGAACTGAAAAGAACATGTGATTTTAGAGTCTTCACTTTGAAATCTTTATGTAGTTAGCTTGACACATAAAAGTTTTATTCAGACATTGTCCTAATAACTCCCCATAAGAAAAACGAATTATATTCCGAGAGATCAACCACATAAACCTTAAAGAACCAAGCTGTCATAATGAAAACCACTTATTTCATTTTATTTTCATTTTTTACATTGTATAAAATGCACTTAGATCTTAATGGCAATAATTTTATTTCTTTCTATGGTAATTCACATATATTACTTTTCACATGACATTTTTATGAGAGTTGCTGATCTCATTACCAGATAAGAATAAAACATTATATGAAAATAAGAAAATATAAGTGAACCTAAACAAAAACTCATTTTCTGGACTCAGGTCAGGGAAGATAAAATAGATATAATTTTCCCTATTCTTCCTGTAAAGTACAGCTAACAACCCTAGACATTATACATAAAACAAACATAAGAAGACTCTGAAAGGTTGAAACAAGTAGACAGACCATCTAGGGACCTCAGAACCAGAATGGCTTGCTGATATGTTCCATGGGTTTCTTTTGCCTCATGTATCCCAGCCCACATACTAGAGAAGCTGGTAGCATGGAATTGCCGATGCGCTCAGACAGAAAAACATCCCAGGAAAAGGGCAGCCTAGAAAGACAGAAAAGTTTCAAACACAAAGAAAAACTACAGCCCCACTGTCACCTCCACCAGCAGAGCCTGGGGAAGAGACTAAACTTCCACCCTTGCTGGACTTTGATGTAGTCCTCAATCCCCGACTGAAACGGTGGCAGTCAGAGAAGGTCAAGAGGGAAGCAGGCCTCCCTGACTCCCATGGCATCAGTGGAATGAAGGAAGGAAGAAAGAAAGGAGGGAAGGAACAAAGAAAGGCATACCTGGAGTGAATATAGAGTTTCTCTAGAAGGTAAAAACCACAGCTTAATTTCTTAGTTTCACTGCTGGTCTTCAGTTATTTTCTGATTTCAAAAAAAGATCTTTAATTGATGTGTGTGTGTGTGTGTGTGTGTGTGTGAAGAAGGAATATATGTGTATGCAAATTAAAAGAAAAAAAATCATAAACATGATATACACATCTTGTTGATTTTTTTCTAATAAAGATTCATTAAGCAGAAATGAAAATTATATATCAAAGAAGCTATTTCTGACCAAAACATATTCATTTCTATATGAATATGAAAAACTACTAATTTGAAATTTCATACTTTAACTGTCTAATCAAAAATATGTATGTTACTATAGTATTATCTGGGGCTTCCCTGGTGGCTCAGACGGTAAAGCATCTGCCTGCAATGTGGGAGACCCGGGTTCAATTCCTGGGTTGGGAAGATCCCCTGGAGAAGGAAATGGCAATCCACTCCAGCACTCTCGCCTAGAAAATCCATGGACAGAGGAGCCTGGTAGGCTACAGTCTATGGGATCGCAAAGAGTCGGACACGACTGAGCGACTTCACCACCATAGTATTATCTGATTTTGTATATGAAAATTTTGTTTCATCCTATTGGTCAAAAACATTCTACATCTAAACTGTTACCTTCTGTTGATCTATCCATCTGTCTGTAAATTTGATGGTTTTTAGGGAGACAAAAATATATTCAGAATAATATACCTCTGGCTCAATAATTGTAAATATACTTGTGGAATTTCATGAGAATTTTCATGACTCTTTCTAAAGATGAATATATAATATAGTTAATAGAATATAATATATTCTTACACATATATATGGAATTTAGAATGATGGTAATGATAAACCTGTACGCAAGACAGGAAAAGAGACACAGATGTATAGAACGGCCTTTTGGACTCTGTAGGAGAGGGAGAGGGTGGGATGGGTTGGCAGAGTGGCAGTGTAACATGTGTGATATCATAAGTGAAACGAATCACCAGTCCAGGTTTGAGGCAGGATGCAGGATGCTTGGGACTGATGCATGGGGATAATCCAGAGAGATGGTGTGGGGCGGGAGGGGGGAGGTGGGGGTCGGGATTGGGAGTTCATGTACACTCGTGGCTGATTCATGTCGATGTGTAGCAAAACGAATACAGTATTGTAAAGCAAAACAAACTAAAAAAAATAAAAATTAATTAAAAAAAGAATATAATATAAAACAATGCTATATAACATAACCATTGTAATAACTGGATACATTTTGTCTACAATAAATTTTGTTTACTGTAACTATGGACTGAACTATGTCTACCTAAAATTCATGTGTGAAACCCTAATCCCTAGTGTGATGGTATTAGGAGGGGATCCTTTGCAAGGTTATAAAGTTTAGATGAGGTCATGAAGATGGGGCCCTCTTGATGGGATTAGTGCCTTTAAAAACAGAGACATACTCCTTCTTTCGGCTTCCCAGGTGGCTCAGAGGTTAAAGCGTCTGCCTCCAATGCGGGAGACTCGGTTCGATCCCTGGGTCGGGAAGAGCTCCTGGAGAAGGAAATGGCAATCCACTCTAGTATTCTTGCCTGGAGAATCCCATGGACAGAGAAGCCTAGTAGGTTACAGTCCACGGGGTCGCAAAGAGTCGGACACGACTGAGCGACTTCACCTTCACCTTCACTCCTTCTTTCTTTCTCTCCCTCTCTCTTTCCCCTGCCCTCCCTTTCTCTATCTTTCTCTATCTCTCCAATCCAGGAAAAGAGCTCTCACCAGAAACTGAACTGGCTCACCTCCAGATAACATATTTTTCTGTCACTGAAGCCACACAGCCTGTTATATTTTGTCATAGCACTCTGAGCAGACTAAGACATTTATCATTAATCTTATGTCCACCAATATTTTTTCTTCCTTGTTTTCTAAATTATTTAACTACTCCCTCATCTGGGAAATGTCAACCCACTCCAGTTTTCTTGCCTAGAAAATTCCATGGACAGAGGAGCCTGGGGGGCTGCGATCCATGGAGTCACAAAGATTCAGACACGACTCAGCAACTATCACTCTCACTCATCTGTGATCCCCTTAGTCCTCTCATTTTTGTCTCTGGATGAATATTTCTCTAAAAGTTAGTGTTTAGGAAGTATAATTAAAAGCATATCTTCTTTCAACCCTGAAAACCTCTCTACAAATGTAGAAGAAACTCAGTTTAGTTATTAAAAAAGCACTAAGCCAGAATGTGAAGCACATCATGGGCAGCCCACTAAGACTGCAGAGACAGAAATCTCATCTTTTTACAGACAAGCAGTTATAACCTGTTACATACAAAACAGTCTTGATGGCATCCTTTGTCACACATAGTTCACCCTAAATTCACCCGGTAATTGTGACGACCGTCTATGTCAGTTAATTGGCTCTGTCCAAAGGAAAAATAAACATCACATTTTTATGACAGGAAGAAATTTTGCAACTTGGAGCAAGGTGCCCATTGAAGTGAAGCTCCTACCTTCCCACAGGCTAGGAGATAGGAGTGCTATGTCCCTTGATGATACATTTCAAAGAGATAGTTTACAGATTCCTGAGATAGACATTCCTGCTTTGTGAAGCCACTGAGAGGCTTATTTCATTTTTAGAATGACTCATATCCTTTTCAAAGAGACAGAGACAGAATTTAAAGTGACCAAGTTTTCTAAAGTAAATGCACTACAAAAGCAGAGAGAGGAAAGTTCTGTCCTTAGTTTCCATGGGGAAAATTAAAGTTTTAATTTGTATTTGCTTATATAGTAGCATCTATCATTTCATCACCATCAGTTTCTCCAGCTTTATTTGCCCTTCTTCCTCAACATGTTTAAGCATGTTTGACTGTATAGATCACAATAGACTGTGGAAAGTTCTTAAAGAAGGGAATACCAGGCCACCTGACCTGCCTCCTAAGAAACCTGTATGGAGGTCAAGGAGCAACAGTTAGAACCAGACATGAAACAACGAACTGGTTCAAAATTGAGAAAGGAGTACTTCAAGGCTATATATTGTCACCCTGCTTATTTAACTTATACACAAACTACCTCATGGAAAATACTGGGCTGAATGAATCACAAGCTGGAATCAAGATTACCAGGAGAAATATCAACAACCTCAGATATAGAGATGATACCATTCTAGTGGCAGAAAGTGAACTAAAGAGCCTCTAGATGAGGGTGAAAGAGGAGAGAAAAAAGCTGGCTTGAAACTCAACATTAAAAAAAAAAATCTAGGATCATGGCATCAGGTCCCATCACTTCATGGCAAATAGAAGGGGAAAAGTGGAAGCAGTGACAGATTTTATTTTCTTGGGTTCAAAAATCACTGTGGACAGTGACTGCAACCATGAAACTAAAAGACGCTTCCTCCTTGGAAGGAAAGCTATGACAAACCCAGGCAGCGTATTAAAAATCAGAGGCATGATTTTGCCAACAAAGATATGTATAGTCAGAGCTATGGTTTTTACAATAGTCATGTATGGATGTGACAGTTGGACCACAAAGGTGACTGAGCGCCAAAGAATTGATGTTTTCCAAAGACTTACAGTGTTGAGAAGACTCCTTAGAATCCCTTGGACTGCAAGAAAATCAAACCAGTCCATCCTAAAGGAGATTAGTCCTGAATATTCACTGGAAGGACTGATGCTGAAGCTGAAGCTCCAATATTTTGGCCACCTGATGCAAAGAACTGACTCATTGGAAAGGACTCTGATGCTGGGAAAGATTGAAGGCAAACGGAGAAAGGGGCGGCAGAGGATGACTTGGTTAGATAGCATCACCAACTCGATGGACATGAATCTGAGCACACTCTGGGAGACAGTGGAGGACAGAGGAGCCATGACTTAACAACTGAACAACAGCAATAAGTTCCTTCATCCTTAAAGAAACTCAGGAACAAAACACACACACACACACACACACACACACACACACATAAATAAACAAGGAGAAAGCCTTCTTTCTCAATCTGCCCCTAAACCATTCATTTCCTGTTTCATCGAGAATGTTTAATATAGAAAAATTGTGCAATTTAATAGTCTAGATGCATAATAGTTACTTTATAGAGTTGAGAAGTAACTTTTCTAAAGTCAGGCTTGGAGGAATATTTAATGTACAGTAAAATTTATACTCTTTACATATACCTTTATATGAATTTTGATAAACGTAGTTGTATTGTTATTGTTCAGTTGCTAAGTTGTGTCTGAAATTGAGGTATAAAATACTTCCATAAAGCATTCCCTCTTTTACCTTTTTATTCAATCTCCTTCAAATAAGCAACAGCGTTTCCTGACTCTGCCCAGTGACTTAAGGCTTTATTTATTCTTTCTATAAGAAAGAAAAGTGGGGGAGGGTGGGTTGGTCCGTCTCAGCCCTCCTCAGTCCTCCTGCCCAGCCCCAGTCTTACTCATTAGCACCATGAACAACGGTCTTCAAGTGAATTCCTGTTCTTCTTTGGGCCACACAGGGGTCCTCTTCTGTAAAATAGCCCACACTCAGCCCTTGGCCATGTATTAACTCTATATGCTTCCTGCTTACCCACTCATATGCCTGCTGGAACCTTTTTTTCCAGCTCGCCACAGAGCACAGAATCTGCTTTGCTCCTCATTCAGCTGTTCTTGAAGCCCCGCTTGAGTATCAGCTTTTATATATTCTTCTCACACATCAATCCACCTGAACACTGGCTAGGCATTTGTAAGCATCTATTATATGTCGAGAAATGTTTTAGACTACTAAGACACAGTAGTACAATACAGACAGTTTTCTAGTTCTCATGAAATTTGTATTCTAGTGGTTGGAAGGAAAATTAATTGATTAATTTCTGGTAGCAATAACTTCATTGAAAACAGTAAATCAGAATAATTTAGTTATGATTATGATTATAATAGATAATACAGAGAATGACAGGAAAAAAGTATATGTTTCCAAAGACACAGTATTTAAAATAGTCCTACTGAGGATGCTTTTGTTGTCTCCTAGGTATTTTAGGTATGCTTTTGCCTAATAACCATTTATTCTGTTTTCTGAACAGGCTACAAACTTTTCTCACTTGCATCACTCTTATCTTCTTTTTGCTTTATAATTTGTTGATCAGGCAATTCTTTCTGTGATGTATCTTTAAACATACAGTTTCTTTTAATAAACATTATCTGATTTAGTGATACTTTAAATAATTTTATTTATTAAAATGAACAGTTTAATAATGAGAGCACCTTGATTAAAACTGCCGTTCTTATAATTAACTGTGATACCTCTACTCATAATATTAGAATAGGAGATAACCATGAGTAAACCAAGACTAAAAAATAGCTTTGAGGCTGTTAGGGGATTTTGATTTATTGGCTTTTCACTTTTAGGCAAATAATTTGTTAGGTATATGATGTGTCAAGTCTCTAACAGATGCTTAATACTGAGCCCTCATCAGTTAAAATTTTTGTAAGATATTGATGTAAATCAGACCATGCCACTCTTCTAAATACTTCAGTCTCTTGCCCAGTTCAAAATAAAACTTACTATTCCCTATATTATTTGGGGAGGAGCATAATGAGAAACTGAGCTTATTTTATTTTGGATTTTGTTTATAAAATATAAATGTACGCTGTTTATATGGTACTGTTAAATTTGAATTTTTTACTACCTTGATATCTCATAAAATTCAGCCTTCTGTAGTCTGAAAGCCATTGATAACTTTTCTTGGATATAGACTGACTTAAAGCTTTGCCTATAAAAAACTGAGAGGGAAGTAGCATTCAGTATTTCTAAATAATGATATTACTATGCATGTTCTATGTTGTAAGCCCAGCTGCTTCTGATCTGAATTTTGAGTTAAAATTAAGATTTTTCTCTGCGTTTTCTTGGCACTTCAGGGGAAAAAAAAGTAAGCCATATACTTTGGAAATGTAAGTAAAAATGGAAAAGTAAGCCATTTCCAAATTTGGGAAAGTAATTAAAACTTCATTAAAAATAAAATGAAGTTTCTTCCATCACTGAAATTCTTCCAAAAATGTTATCTGATCAAGATAGGGTAAAATAATTGAGTAATTTAGATAAATAAACCTCAAGCAAGGGTGATTCTCTCTCTCTCTCTCTCTCTCTCTCTCTTTTAATTTTTTTTGGTTTGTTTGTTTAGAAAAGCACAAGCTTGCTTATTTTTGTTCTCCTTCATTCTTTTTTTATTTGTTTATTTTTGACTGCAGTGGGTCTTCTATGCTTTCTGCAGGCTTTCTCTAGTTTTAGCGAGCTTTTTTATTTATTTATTTTTGACTGCAGTGGGTCTTCTATGCTTTCTGCAGGCTTTTTGGTTTTCGCGAGCTACTAGAGCTGGGGGGACTCCTCTTTATTGCGGTGCACGGGCCTCTCATTGTGGCGGCTTCTCTTGTTGCACGCTCTAGGCATGAGGGCTTCAGTAGCCCGTGCAGCACATGGGCTCGGCAGTCGTGGCTTGCACGTGGGCTCTAAAGTGCAGGCATGGTAGTTGCAGGCACAGTAGTTGCAGGCACACCGGCTTAGTTACTCTTCAGCATGTGGACCTGCTTTTATCTCACCATCAGGCAGGAATGAGGAAGAAGATCATAAAGGCAAGCTCCAACGTTCCTGGAACATGTCTGCCTAGATATCAGACCACGCATTTCTATCAAATGCTGAATTGAGAAGGCAGCTACTTGATCCCACTGAAAAGAATGCATCTTTCTTGCTTCATCTTGTAGCGGGAACCTCTGTTTTCTAGAGAGACTACTATCCCACACGTCCGTCATCCAAATTTAATCTTTACTGACATTCACATTTCTATTTCCTATGAGGGTCAAATTCCCTTTTATGAAAATATGAATGAAGGAAGTTTCTGAACTGTGTTGCTAATTGCAGTGCTAGTTAAAATAGCCAGTTATAGCAGCTACAGAATTAAAGAACAGCAAAGATCAATAATATTTCCTTTAAAAGTCTAAAATCTTGGTTGGGCCTCTTCTATCAATGGCCAACTTGGAACTTTGACATGTAAACAGAATAAATCCATTTCACATGATTTAAGGTACAGCAAGCGTTGACCCTCTGCTAAAAAAAAAAAACAACTGTTTTGCAGTGTTGGAATTATAACATTGAATCCAGTGTTCATCCAGTGTAAATCTTTAAATCTAATTTTAAAGATACTATAGTAGAGAAGAACAAGATTCCATATTGGATCTGCTTCTTTTATTTTAAACTTTGTATTCTATTGCTTTTGCTAAAAGTTATGAGCAACCTAGATAGCATATTCAAAGGCAGAGACGTTACTTTGCCGACTAAGGTCTGTCTAGTCAAGGCTATGGTTTTTCCAGTAGTCATGTATGGATGTGAGAGTTGGACTGTGAAGAAGGCTGAGCGCCGAAGAATTGATGCTTTTGAACTGTGGTGTTGGAGAAGACTCTTGAGAGTCCTTTGGACTGCAAGGAGATCCAACCAGTCCATTCTGAAGGAGATCAACCCTAGGATTTCTTTGGAAGGAATGATGCTAAAGCTGAAGCTCCAGTACTTTGGCCACCACATGTGAAGAGTTGACTCACTGGAAAAGACTCTGATGCTGGGAGGGATTGAGGGCAGGAGGAGAAGGGGACAACTGAGGATGAGATGGCTGGATGGCATCACTAACTCGATGGATGCGAGTCTGGTGAACTCCGGGAGCTGGTGATGGACAGGGAGGCCTGGCGTGCTGTGATTCATGGGGTCGCAAAGAGTCGGACACGACTAAGTGACTGGACTGAACTGAACTGAACTGAAGAATGTTGTCTATAGCCTGAAATATACAAGATAGCCCTTTCTTAGGACTCTGATCTTTAAAGATGTAACACTTTTACATTCATATAGGGATAAAAAGTTGCAGAACAAGAACAACGCTTATCTTATTAAAAGTTTACAGGAACATCATCACCTGAACTACAAGGACAGCTGCAAGAACAAGGAAGTCTAACACCTAAAAGGTTGCAGCAAAACAACCACATACCCTTCCCTTTTAATATAAAAGAAGTCTGAATGCTAACTCAGATAAGATGGTTCTGTGGGACATTGGACCACCATTTTCTCAGTCAGCTGGCTCTCCAAATATAGTTGCTATTCATTCCCCTAAAAACTTATCTCTCAATTTTTTGGCCTGTCATGTGGCAAGTAGTACAAGCTTGAACAGTATTATTAATATGTCAAAATGTCTATAGAGCAATTTATAGATCTACTGTATTTCTCCCAAAGAAGAACACAGCTAAGATATTAAAAAAATGTCAAAAACTGGTAAGGAAAGATATGAAAGCCAAGAACTTTGTAGCCAATGAATCAGTGTTCAATTTATAATCACATGGTATAAGCCACCTTTCTTAGAACATAAAGTCCTTCCAGGGAAGTGTAATAGATGTTCTGTATAACTGTCATAACCCTGTCATTTATTTCACTTGTAGTCTTCAATAATATGAAAAACATACGTTCAGTTCAGTTCAGTTGCTCAGTCATGTCCGACTCTTTGTGACCCCATGAATCGCACACAGCATGCCAGGCCTCCCTGTCCATCACCAACTCCTGGAGTTCACCCAAATTCATGTCTATCGAGTGGATGATGCCATCCGGCCATCTCATCCTTTGTCATCCCCTTCTCCTCCTGCCCCCAATCCCTCCCAGCATCAGAGTCTTTTCCAATGAGTCAACTCTTTTCATGAGGTGGCCAAAGTACTGGAGTTTCAGCTTCAACATCAGTCCTTCCAAAGAAATCCCAGGACTGATCTCCTTTAGAATGGACTGTTTGGATCTCTTTGCAGTCCAAGGGACTCTCAAGAGTCTTCTCCAACACCACACTTCAAAAGCATCAATTCTTCGGTGCTCAGCTTTCTTCACAGTCCAACTCTCACATCCATACATGACCACTGGAAAAACCATAGCCCTGACTAGACAGACTTTTGTTGGCAAAGTAATGTCTCTGCTTTTGAATATGCTATCTAGGTTGGTCATAACTTTTCTTCCAGAGAGTAAGCGTCTTTTAATTTCATGGCTGCAATCACCAACTGCAGTGATTTTGGAGCCCAGAAAAATAAAGTCTGACACTGTTTCTACTGTTTCCCCATCTATTTCCCATGAAGTGATGGGACCAGATGCCATGATCTTCATTTTCTGAATGTTGAGCTTTAAGCCAACTTTTTCACTCTCCTCTTTCACTTTCAACAAGAGGCTTTTTAGCTCCTCTTCACTTTCTGCCATAAGGGTGGTGTCATCTGCAAATCTGAGGTTATTGATATTTCTCCCAGCAATCTTGATTCCAGCTTGTGCTTCTTCCAGTCCAGCATTTCTCATGATGTACTTTGCGTGGAAGTTAAATAAGCAGGGTGACAATATACAGCCTTGACGTACTCCTTTTCCTATTTGTTGATGTTTACAGTGTCTTTTTGGGAGGAAAGGGTGTCACCTTAGATGTGCCTAAATGAAATATTATAGCAGTATAAATAAATAATTAACATGAATGTCTACTGCCTATTCGACTTGTTTATATTTGTTTTCTGTTTTAGTTGCTATTCTGCATATTAAGGCATCATGATCTATCCTGTGCCCAGTCATGTCTGACTCTTGTGACTCCATGGACTGTAGCCCGCCAGGCTCCTCTGTCTGTGGGATTTTCCAGGCAAGGAGACCAGAGTGGGTTGCCATGCCCTTCTCCAGGGGATCTTCCTGACATAGGGATCGAACCCGGGTCTCCCGCATTGCAGGGAGATTCTTCAACATCTGAGCCACCAGGAAAGCCCATCATGACCTACATTTTGCCAATTAAAAGATGGTGTCAAAGATTAAGTAATTTGACCAAAGTTGTGTGGGTTTCTGTGTTGGAGATAAAATTAAGTCCCCTTCTTCTTATTGTTAAATCAGTATTTCTACTGATCCACTTTCATGCTATTAAAATTTCCAAATACTTGGCTGTATGTATGTTTCTTTATCTATACCAAAAGGAAATTGCTGCTCTTATCTGTAATAACTTTTATTTCATTATGATTTCCTATTTCTGAAGATACAAAATTTGAGATAGAGGCTATAGCCAGCAGGTCATACTTTTGTTAGTGTGTAGTATCTATATATCTTAGATTTTAAAAACTATTAATTTTTACTCTAGGAACACATCACAGTGCCTTAAACTTATTTATCTTACATTCTCTTGCTGAGTTTTTAACCTTGCCTGAAGGGAGGAGATTTACTCTGGATTTTGTTTGATCAAAGAGGCTTTTTATATTAGATGGCAAGGAAAAAAATATTCTTTAAATAGTTTCCTTTTATCTTTTTCTCCTCCTCTCCTAGAGTTCTTATCGCCTTCATGCTGCCACAAGGTTAAAATGAAAAAGAAATGCTACACTTAAACTTTATCTTTGTATAGTTCTATGATAGAATTAAAACTATCACTTGATGGATTTTTTAAGTGCAAAATCATATTCTCATATTTAATGCTACTACATGTCTCTAAATGCACCGTTGATTCTGGAAGATCACTGCAGTTGCTCAGGAAGATGAGACTTAGCCCTAGAAACACAGACAGAAGGATTTCAAGAAGAGATGGAGTTTAGGCAGAAGTAGAGCTCTGGTGATGGGGAAAAAATGCAACTGTGAGGTATTTATAAGGCAGACAGGATCTGATAGTAGTTTGTTTAAAGCCTTTTTTTTTTTTTTTAATTTTTTTAATGGGTTTCATGAAGAGAAGTACTCTTGAAGCACTTAAAATGTGGAGGAGATTTTGCTCCCCACTGTGTCACTCAGGGTCCTTTGTTTTCAAAGAATGGAAACTGACCCAGGCTAACCAACAAAACTTGAATTTGTCAGAGGGTTTGAGGGGTTCATAGGGTTGATGGAAGATTATAGAAGCAGATATTGAAATGGGAAGGAGAAAGACCACTCAGAAGAGGAATTGTCTGAAAAGGAAGCTGAAGCCCACCCCATCTTCTCAGAAGGCAGTTAGCTACCTGTTGTTGACCTGGGCTGAGCTGGGCTGGGCTGGACTGGGAAGAGGTAGAGAGCTTGGAAAATAATTCCTAGAAGAAATGGAATAAAATTCTGAGAACTTTTAATAGTTTGGTCAAGGTCGTTTAATAGTTCATGGCAAAATCAACAGGGAACTCACGTCTCACAGTTATGTTCCTTTATTCATTCTGTACTTGCCATGTGCGAGGTGCTGTCCTGAGTGCTGAAATTCAGCCATGAGTAAGACAGATGTAAACAGTTTGGTAGATGCTGCCAGGTAGCAGGGGGTGAATGTGTTGGAAAGGTGAGTAAAATGATCATCCAGGAGTTAGTGGAAGCTTATATTAAGCGTATCATACTTTATCACATGTGGATGCAATATCTAGTGCTTTCACTTACCAGTTCCATAGACAAGATAAGACCCTCCTTTGTTTTTCTTCCTCCCTCGAAGATAACAGTATATTTAAAAGTGCCAAAAATGTTTGTGCTTCAGGAGGCTCTCAGTAAAGGCTGACTCCCATCTCTGGCTGAGCAGACATTTTATTTAAAAAAAGAAAAGCCAGTAATGGCACTGGCTTAATTCTGAGCACCACCTCCCCACTTTTTCTTTTTTGTAATTTTTTCTTTCTTAGAATGTAGGGTCTTTGTTATATGCGGCTGGTGACTTCTGAGCATACAGAAAGTTTTGATGCCTTGGTGTTCAGACTTTTGTAAGTCCACATAAAATATCAGTCAGTTCTTATTGTTGGTTCTTGTTTCAGGCACAGGTTTTTTTTTTTTTAAATATATAATTTCTGTGACTTGTAAAAATCATTTCTTTAAGAAACAAATGTAACAATTGAGGAAGAAACTTAAAAGGTATAAGGAGTGTTTAAGAGATCTATTGCATTTGAAGGAAGTAGGTAGGCATGAGTTCAACAGATTTAAGCTAGAAGTAGACTAGAGGAAAAGAAATATGAAGTCACAGGTTTTTACCCATCTTTCAGTAAGATTTATATCTGCTTTACTAGTTGAAGTTAATCATGTTTACCAAAGGTATATAGCTTGTCACTTGTGTTCTTTCTGTTTTGTAGAAAAGTTGTAATGTAGGGGTTTTTGGTTTTTTCATAGATGTTACATAACAGAATTTTAAAAAATGTTTTAATTTTTAGTCTCAGAGTAAAATGACTCTACCGGAAGGCATTGTGGGTGCTGTTGTGTAGTAATTCTCACACTTTTCAGTCTTCAGCCAGTGGCCTTAGATTTAACAAATAATGTGTGAGTTTTTTCATTGAAATTCATACCAGCACATTTTGCACTTTTTGCATGAAATATTGAAGTTTTAAAATTTGCTTCACTTTTTTGATGTAGGCAGTTACAGAGGCCTGTAGAGGGTCTTAAGATCCACTTTTTCTTTATCATGCTTTTTCGTTTCTGTGCAGCCTTTACGTGGCATCTTTGTTTATGAAAGTCGCACAAACAGCTATGGACACTGAGTCATCAGTTTCAATGGAATGGCCCTGGGGTGTTGCTGTACAGTGCAGTTTCTCTCTTTCTGAACCCTGAATCTCTTCCGCTCCTGCCCTGTATCAGTGCCTCTTCCAGGCCTGATGCAACTGCTCACTCAGTGTAGCATCAGAAGTCCTTCCCAGTCTGTCTCCAGTCTCTCCACCTTCTCAGATTTCTCAGATGTGTCACTAGACACTCCCACCTTCCTGCGGCTTCTTCTCCTGCTTGGATGGACCCCCACCACCCCCACACCCCACTATCTCTGCACAGGAAGCCCCTGGAGCCCTTGCTCTGATTCTTCTGGTATTTGCATAACTCTTTCAGGTTGTGAATTTTTTTTTCCCTATGGTCTCATTTCATTTCCATCTCAACTAAGGGAGGAGGTAAGAGTTTAGAGAGGATAAATAGCTCACCTAAAGACCCTCCGACTGACTTCTTGTTCAGTGTGCCCCTAATTTGATAAGCAGGGCCCAGACCCTGCCCAGGGGCGGCACAACCACAACCGATCAGCTTTCTCACTACAAGAGAATCTAGACGACTGTGACTCTGATCTCTTCTGATGATCTTTGTTTTCATTATATTAATATTTAAATATTCATTACAGTTTTATTAGCCCTCTCTTCATATACGCCTTTGTACGCGTTAATGTACAGAAGTCTGGAGTATGCAGGAGGTTGGAATCTGCTGTGCACGTGTTGAGACGGAGTACCTGAGGTGTATCATGAATCCCTGCGACCCTTCGTGGTGTCAGTGTCCCTAACTGATGGCCCAGGGCTGAGAGCCCTGTGGCTTGCTGATTTTTTTTCCCAGTGTCAATTGTAAGTGCTGGTCTATGATTTGAACCCATGTTTTTATTACTTAAAGTCTCACTAAATTAAGCTGTTTTCTCCCCATATTATCATTATACTCTCTCAATGCAGATATCAAAAAGCTAGACAGTTGTGCTTGTCTGGAGGCTATGGGTTAGTGGGCTGCTCTGGGAGGGCCATGAGCAAAAACAGGTGACAGAATAACACAATTAAGTAGTCACTTAGGGCTATTTTTGAGCTTTCCTCTAAGCAACTTAATTTTATATTCATTTTATGCTCATGTTTTGGCTTCATTTGTTCCTGAGCTTGAGATCATGGAATTTAAAGGACTTGGCTGGTTGTAGCATTAGTATGTAATACCTGGAATAGTTTCTTTGTCAGAGGCATAATTAACAACATGATTTGTATGTCTACTGTCTTCTGGTATTCACAACACAATGTGTAAACTTAATTAGTTCTTGGAATAGCAGATGTTTTGCAGATGATAAACACTTTTCCTCTGAATAGTGTGTTGAATGGTTATATATTCATAGACATTTACTCTGTGCTTTTCAGATTAGGACGTTGATAGGTCTGCCTCACAAGGTAAACATTACCTGCCGCATGGTCCTGGGTTGTATTGTCTTCCTGTGCTTTTCACAGGGGAAATCAGAGATGTAGCTCAGATAATTCAGCCTCAGCATATTCATTATGGTTCCATTGTATAGCGACCATCTATGCTAATGTCATTATGGAGATGCTGGTTTCCCAGACCCTGATGGTGATGGTTATGGTATATGCGGAGGTGGAATGGGGAATAACAGGCCCACCTGCAGTTCTTCAGTTACACAGCACCTCCCACCCCCGAGATGGAGGGAGCAAGCAAGAAAGCGCTCTCAGCAGGTGAAGAGATGCTGCCAGGAAGCCTTCTTAGCGTTCCTAAATCACTGGTCTGAAGATGTTTATTTGGGCTTCAAAGTGATAATTGAACTAGAAGCATTGAATTAGAAGATGCTGATACCATTAGATTAGTGACTTCTGGCCCCCAGAGTTGGGGCTGGGTCACATAAACGTGGGTTCTGCCGTTTTTACAGACGAAGAGAGGAGGGCTCAGCGAAGCTAGTGACTTGCCAGAGGTTCACTAGTGGTCAAGCTGGGATTGCCCCCCGAGCCTGTGTCCTCCTGCCACTTCACTGTCCTTCACTCACCACTTGTTTGTGGCCAATGGAGGCCCAGCATGGCACCTGGCACAGAGTCCGGAGATGTCCAGCATTGTCCTCTGTACTTCTGGGAACTCACCGAGGTGGTGTGTCCGTAAGGAGAGCGGAAATCACAGCAGGCGTTGTAACAAAGGAGATGTGATAGAAAGGATTGGTTAGGGAAGTGCTCGATGACTGAAAAAGCAAATGAGGGATCCTGAAGGGACACAGAAATAGTAACACAGGCTCTGCCTTGAGCCAGAACCACCAGGGCTGGAAGAACAAAGGGAAGACACTTGGGAGGAAATGCTCCATGGAGCTGGGACCAAGACCCGTTAAGTCCAGTGACTCAGGCCTCTGAGCAGGGGGTCCTGGCTTGCTGACCTGGTGGAAAGACTGGGGCAGGTGTGTGTGTGTGAAAAATAAGTCATTGCCAGAATTTTGGAAACTCTATTCTGTATGCTGCCAGGGACTGGAGCAAAACGGAAGGGACAGCACCCTGCTCTGGCCTCCCTGATGTAGAACCTAGTGGGAGCCCCAGGCAGCAGAGAAGCAGGGCTTGCGAGTTCCCTGTCCAGCATTCTTGATGGGTGTGTATGGAACTGAGAGATGGTGCTTAATAACTGGCAGAGATGGTTTGTTTAGGAAAATGAAAGGCATATAGATGACTTTCGTTTTGCTTAATTCAGACGTTGGGCATTCTTAAAAGTTCATCAAATTTTACTGTGCTTTTCCATGAAGAATGTCATCATTCACTCTCATTCACTAAGCAAATATTTTTTGAATGCACGTTATATTCATGATGCAGACCTCAGTACTGGGCGTGTGATGATTAATCATACAGTTTCGTGTTTATGAGAGCTAGTCAGTGAGACAAATGATAGGGACGTATGCAGATCTCAGGGTTGAAAGGAACCTTCAAGTTTAGCTTGCCATCAGGTGATTGAATCCTTTCTGTAACATTCCTGTCAGGTGGGTCCAGCCTGCTGGTCAGGCCTCTATGGATGAACTTAAAATTCCTTCAAGATAGCCGGTTCCATCTTTGGAAAACGTTATTTTTAAAATCTTCCTCTCTAAAATGAATGGTAGCTCCTTTCTTTCTTTCAATATTAATGCTATGTCACTGACCTTAATCCTGACCAACTCTAATCCCTTTTTTGCTTGACATACAGAAATAGTTGTATGCGAGTCAGTGATTCTTTTCTCAGTCCTTTACCCTTCAGGGTGGCCATTTCACTTATTTCAGTTTTTGTTTTTGTCTTGAACGGAACTTTTCAGCTTGGGTTTTCATTATTTTCTCTCTTACAGAGCCCCTTTAGACATCTTTTGTCCTATCATCCTCTTTCTCTCCTCCCCCTTCCCTGATGAAATGGTGATACCTAACATTAATTGTGTATCTGATTAGGGACTGTGGCCCATTGGTGAGCCAATCACCACTGTTGCTTGAAAACTGGTAAATTCTTGAAAATCTAGGGGAACACTTCTCTGGATTCCTGGCCATGTATTAGTCTCTGTGTTCTCATCTTAGTTTGTTACTCATTCATAGAATAGATCAATAAATTATCTCACCTCTGTGTTTTAAGAAAAGAGAATAGAGGGCAATCAGACATCAACCTGATACTTGTGGTTAGTTTTAGCTAGAATAATGCTCTGTGTTTATCCTTTGATTCTGTCTCATTTGTCCATGTGGTGCAGTTTCGTGACATTAAAAGTTAGCTGTATATTTAGGCTTAAAATAGATGAGTCAGTTGACAGTAGATTTGACAGGTGGAACCCACTAGAATACATGATTGCTTAACCAGGTACTTGATGGTTAAAGAACAACAGAGGAATGCTGTTGACTGACCTTAGTATAGTTATTTTTCTGTAAGTTCCTAAATGATTTAAGGTACAGCTTGGTCTGAAATGTGAAGATCTGTACCTAACTTGACAAATCCCTTTGAGAAAACCTCCAGTGGGAATGCCCTCTGTGAAGAGACAGCATCTGACTCATAAGGAGAGGAAAATAAAATATGGCTGGAGAATGACCTAGTACAGATAACACATCCTGACTTGAAATCGATGTGGGAAGGTGTCCTCGTTTTCAGTACTTGTAGGTGTCTGTGTAGAGATATTTCCTGTCCTCGGAGGCTGTGACTATTAATACGCACTGCTGGATTGTTTACCAATGTCTTAACTTTCTATGATAACTAAATATGAGTGACAAAAAAATGTTCCTTCTGTAATTGTATTTTGTTTTTAAAAAGTGTTTTACGCTTGTTTGGCAGTTTTTAGATAGCTTAGAACAACATTGAGTTATGAGGGAAATATAATATCTGAGGCACCTTGTATGTTTTAAAGTCATATTAAGCTGCATTTTTTCTTTTTTCTTTTTTTAATGATGTTTATTATTCTAGCATAGCTCTCATAATTTTGTCAATATGGCTTCAAACAGCATCAGAGTTGATGTTCCTGGGGATCTGATTGCAATCCTGATCATGCTATTTATTTTTAGAATTACTTTTATAAAAGTGAACTTGTAAGTAATTGTTATATGAAAACATGATTTAATGTCTTAAGGATTATTTCCCTCCGATTATTCTGTCTCTCTGCTGCATAAATAGGACCAGTTATGATTCTGAAAGTAACCTAAAAATATATAGCCAAAGCATGATTGTATCCTGCTTTGAATTTATTTTGCACAGTCTGTCGCACCTCCAGTGTTTGTATTATTGTACATTTAACCAGTAGAAAATATTCATTGGTAATCTTATTAGGTATGAAAGTAATAGAGAACAAAATGCTTGTATTATATGGTTGTTATAAAATATCATTAGTACAGTCATATTTCTATCTCAAAGTGTGATAATGCCAGCGGGATAAATGAGAAAGACATTGAATCTTCACACAAAGGAAATGGGTTTTATAATGAGTGCAGTTTGAACAGAACTAATCTCTTTCTTGGATCATTACTTCACCTAATCATAAAACCTTTTTTTAATTCAAATCCTTGCAGGGTTCTAATTGGTGACCTCTGGAGCCTGATAATTGTTTAAGATAGCTGATCTTTTGCAGTATACTTAATGATGTTTGCAATTAAAAGTGAAAAGTGTGGTTTAACCTTTAGGCAGGTGTAACTGAAAAGTAGATTTTCCTTTTTTTCCCAATCTTTAGTAGTTATTCCCATTCCTCCTCCCAATAGTTATTGACTTGAGTCGTTATTAACTTGAATTAACCTAATGTACTGTTGTCTTCACTTAGTCTGGGGTTTGCTGAATCTTCATTGGACAAATGTGCTGGGATATATTAAGAGTCATCCTGGATCATTTGGAAGAGCCAAGGGATTGGTCTATTTGGGATGGCGAGAACGCCTAGCTTCTTTTTCCTGTGTCATTTGGTTCATTTTTCTGCCTTTTTGGGGTGATTTAAGTAGAAACTGAGACATTTCTTTGCACCTGGTTTCAATAAAAACTTATTTCAGAACTTTTCTTACTACCAGATGAAAGTGAGTGAATAGAAGTTAGCCAATATTAACTTAGGGCTGATAGAACCGTGGGCCCCTGAGCCCTGACTGATTGCTTTCTCCATACTGTCTGTAGAAGCATGCTGGAGATTAATACGGACTGCCACACTTGCCTGTTTTGATCTCTGTTGCTTCTGTTATGTTTCTCACTCAGTAAACAGTGGACATTCAGTGAACACAGTTGGCTGACTCGTCCTATAAAATTCTGTTCATATGTTGGAGGTGGAATTTAATCTGTTATTTAGGAGGTTTTGAAGTGTCAGCAAAAATTGATCAGTCAATCTAAAATTTTATTTGTGCCAAATTGTGGATTATAATCTGAGAATAGCCTCTTGGAAAGTTCTGGGAACTGTTCTGCCTGTTAGAGGCCAGAGCATAGTTGTTATACGTTTTTGAGACAGAGGGCTATATATTAAATGATGTATTATTGACAGTTTACATGGCCCAGATCTAAGCTTACAAAGCAGGTAGTGGGCCATGGGTCAGTGTGGCCCTCTACAGAATTGAGAAGGAAGGGTATCTTTTTGAGGAGTTGTCTTGCTGACGCTAGAATGCTGCTCCTAGGCTGCGCGGTGTTTCTGTCGGAGGGAGGTTTGGCCGATGCATGATGTAGGCGCACGCTGCTCAGAAGAGGGGGCAGAGGAGGCCAAAGGGCAGAGACATCTTTATGTTTAAATTTTTCTTGTCTTGCCATAAAATATGAGTTTTATTTCACGGAAGCCAGTTGTGTGGTAATTCAGAGAAGAGGCAAATCCTTTGAGAGTCTGACAGTCCTGCAATTAAACTTTAGGTCTGCCACGTCCTAGGCACTATGGGACGTTGATTCCTGTCCCAGCATGCTGAGAATTGTGCGGGCTTCGTGTGCAGAGCCTCCAGCATGGTGTCGGGAAATAGTAATGTACAAATTGTTAGATTCCTTCTACGAGTTTTAGGGAACATTTCATCTCTGATTTTCATCCCTTGATCTTTATTGTTTTAAAATAATTTAAACAAGCAAAAAACACATTACACTTAGAAGTTTATTTTGAAAATTGTTAGACTTTAGTACCAAAATCCAGTAACTTCCTCCTTTCTGAAGGTCGTTGAGTGTTTCCCCTTGTTTAGATGATAAATTTGCATTTCACTGGCGCATCCAGTGATCATCATGTCTTATCTTTGTATTTTTCTTTTTTCTGCCATGATGCCTTTTGTTTGGTGAATGATTGCGGTGTATTTAAGGGAAAGATAAGAGGTCAGTACCATGGAAGCATTTTTTCCCTTGAAAATAATTTGATAAAATGTGTAATGATAATTTGGAGTAGCACTTAGAATTTTTTAGTTATCTGCATTTTAATTTCTAGAATCATATAGAAATCACAAATTCTTGAAATCCATTCTACAATGAGATACATGTAAATCAGTCACCACAATTTAGGCTTTGTATTAAGTATACAATAATAACCTGTATTTGTGTTATGTGTTACAGTTTTCAGATCACTTTGATAAACATCATGTCCTTTGATACTTGTAATAACTTCATTAATTTCCCTCAAAACTAAATAATAAGCCAAATAATTTTTTCTCAAAGTCAAGATCCGTTTACTTCAGTAATACCAAGAAACTGGAGGCTTTAGGTCAGAATACACTAGGGTTGGAATCGTAGATCTGGGTCTGCTGTGGAATCTTAGCCACATCACTGGGTATCTGTTAAGTAGCTGTTTCTTTTCTGTAAAATGATTCCTGCTATTCTGCTACATTGTTACAAGGATTAAATACCTGGACAGTACTGTCAGTAAATAAATTCCAGCTGTGTGTTATTGTTATATTTTTGTTAATTACCTGTGATGGGTAGAATTACAACCAACTCTTAAATAATGCAGGTTTAGTCTGTGCAGGTCCACTTATATGCACAGTTTTTAAAAATAGAAAATAATGGTTGATCCACAGATGCTGAACCATGGATACAGAGGAACCATAGGTGTGGAGGGCCAACCATAAGCTATACCTGGAGTTCGGACTAGGTGGAGGATCAGTGCCCTTGACCCTCCTTGTTTAAGTGTTTTTCCTCCTTCCCCTGCCCTCCTCCCCGCAATCAGTCTTCTTCCTTCCTGGAGGAATTTCCTTGTATGTATGCTTTAATTTTATGCAGTGTGTATATATTTAAGAATACTTTGTGTGCAAATACTAGCTCTGTCTTTGTAAGTTTACTTCCAAGCATTTTAATATTTAGAGTATTGACTATTTTTTGCTCCCTCGATGGTTTATTTTTGTGTATTTATGATGAGCTTATTCGCTCTTATTAGAGAGCGATATGCATCTCTATTCTGCTGTGCCATTTATTTCTTGTTTATGGAAGATTATTTGCAAGATCTTGAGCTGTTTGAATCAGTCTTGTCTGGGCAGGTTTTAGTGTATTCAGTTCTGGTTTGGGTCTAATAGGTGTTCTGTTAGGTTTGGATTGCTTGAATAAAATAATTCCTTTGTGAAAACATTTGTCATGTTGGAGATTAAAAGATATCTTTTTAGACCAACAGCCACAGTTCAGTTCAGTTCAGTCGCTCAGTTGTGTCCGACTCTTTGCAACCCCATGAATCACAGCACGCCAGGCCTCCCTGTCCATCACCAACTCCCGGAGTTCACTCAGACTCATGTCCATTGAGTCCATGATGCCATCCAGCCATCTCATCCTCGGTCGTCCCCTTCTCCTTCTGCCCCCAATCCCTCCCAGCATCAGGGTCTTTTCCAATGAGTCAACTCTTCGCATGAGGTGGCCAAAGTACTGGAGCTTCAGTTTTAGCATCTTTCCTTCCAAAGAAATCCCAGGGTTGATCTCCCTCAGAATGGACTGGTTGGATCTCCTTGCAGTCCAAGGGACTCTCAAGAGTCTTCACCAACACCACAGTTCAAAAGCATCAATTCTTCGGTGCTCAGCCTTCTTCACAGTCCAACTCTCACATCCATAAGAAATCCTGGCACTGGTCTCCTTCAGAATGGACCGGTAGGATCTCTTTGCAGTCCAAGGGACTCTCAAGAGTCTTCCCCGACAGCATAGTTCAAAAGCATGAATTCTTCAGCGCTCAGCCTTCTTGTCAGTCCAACTCTCACATCCATACATGACCACTGAAACAACCGTAGCCTTGACTAGACGGACCTTTGTGGGCAAAGTAATTTCTCTTGTTTTCAATATGCTATCAAGTTTGGTCCAAACACAAGGTCGGTCCAAACTTCCCTTCCAAGGAGTCAGTGTCTTTCAATTTCATGGCTGCAATCACCACCTGCAGTGATCTCGTAGGCATTAACGAAAATGAAAAAGCAAGGGAAGCTGAAGGAATGGCATAGGCACAGACGGTGAGACCAAGAAGAACAGAGCACAGACTGAAAGGTCAGTGTGATTGAAGAACAGAGTTAAAGGAACAGTGTGAAGCTTGAGAATAAGGTAGAATTCAGAGTCCTTGTTGGCTCTTCTCAAGATCGTGGCTTCTGTCACACGGCTTGCTGGTGAGTGTAGCAAGGTAGACAGTGTGTGAGACACACACGTGGATGCTAGGGAAAGGAAAGAGACCACTGAGTCATCTACAGTTGAGAAACCCACACATTTGGGGCGAAAGGGGTGGCAATAAAGACAGTGGTACGTGGCTGAATCTTTCTGCATGATAAGGAGTAAATTTAAACATAATTGAGATAGGGATAGAGTGAAGTGGGTTAGAAAAGGGAGTGGTCAAGAATAAATAGTAGTGTGAATCACAGAATGAGGGAATTTGTGTTGTTGTTCAGTCAGTAAGTCATACCCAACTCTTTGGAATCCCATGGGCTCTAGCCTGCCAGACTTCCCTTCCCTGTCTCCCAGAATTTCTTCAGATTCATGTCCATGCGGTTGATGATGTTATCTAACCATCTCATCCTCTGCTGACCACTTCTCCTTTTACCTTCAATCTTTCCCAGCATCAGGGCATTTTCGAGTGAGTCAGCTCTTTGTATGAGGGGGAAAAGGAAGAAAGAACACTGAAAGACAGCTAAGTTTTCCAAGGAGAGGTCCTGAAACTGTTTAGGATACAGGTGCAGAAAACACTTTTGACAAAATTCAACACTCGTTTATGATGGGTGTATTGGAAAACCTGGACAGGCAGTGGAATCAGAGGGAAGCTTCATCAGTCTTCCTAATACAGACTGCCACATATGGATAAATTCACTGTAAACGTGATTCTCAATGGTAATAAACTGAGGGCACATCTCCTAAGGTTATCAATTATCCAAAGGTGCCCACTCACACCATCATTATTCAGTATAGTCTTGGGACTCTGAATGACAGCCATCAGAGGAGAAGAAGAAAACCAATTTCAAACAAAGTCGAAAAGAAGAGGTAAAACTGTCACTACTTGCACATCACGTGATAGTATGCCTAGAGAATCCAAAGATGCCACTGGGAAAGGACTAGAACTAATCAAAGACTTTAGGGAGGTTGCTGGATATGAAATTCTAATCAAGGACAAAAGTCATACCCAACTCTTTGGAATCCCATGGGCTCTAGTCTACCAGACTTCCCTTCCCTGTCTCCCAGAATTTCTTCAGATTCGTGTCCATGGGATTGATGATGTTATCTAACCATCTTATCCTCTGCTGACTACTTCTCCTTTTACCTTCAATCTTTCCCAGAATCAGGGCATTTTCGAGTGAGTCAGCTCTTTGTATGAGGGGGCGAAAGGAAGAAAGAACACTGAAAGACAGCTAAGTTTTCCAAGGAGAGTTCCTGAAACTGTTTAGGATACAGGTGCAGAAAACACTTTTGACAAAATCCACACCCGTTTATGATGGGTGTACTGGAAAACCTGGACAGGCAGTGGAATCAGAGGGAAGCTTCATCAGTCTTCCTAATACAGACTGCCACATATGGATAAATTCACCATAAACGTGATTCCCAACGGTAAGAAACTGAGAGCACGTCTCCTAAGGTTATCAATAAGCCAAAGGTGCCCACTCACACCATCGTTATTCAGTATAGTCTTGGGACTCTGAATGACAGCCATCAGAGAAGAAGAAAACCATTTTCAAAGAAAGTGGAAAAGAAGAGGTAAAACTGTCACTATTTGCACATGACGTGATAGTATGCCCAGAGAATACAAAGATGCCACTAGGAAATGACTAGAACTAACCAAGGACTTTAGGGAGGTTGCTGGATATGAAACTCGAATCAAGGACTTTAGGGAGGTTGCTGGATGTGAAATTAACAGAAAGCTTGCTTTCCTATGCAAAAAAACAACAAATCAAAAATAGAAGCTAGGGAAGCAGTCCCATTCACCATGGCATCAAGAAGAGCAGAATTCCTGGGAATAAACCTACCTAGGCTGGGAAGAGGCTGGTGCACAGAAAAGAATAAGGCACGGATGAAACAAAGGTGACACAAAGAGATGGAGAGAGACACCATTCTCCAAGCAAGTGAACACTACAAAATGCAGTTTACAGATTCAGTGTCAGTCCTATGAAAGTACCCATGGCATTTTTCACAGATAATAGGAAAAAAATATGTTTTTGCAACTTGTGTGGAAATAGAGAGGACCTTAAAGAACCATGCTGTCTTGAGAGAGAAAATAATAAACAATAAACTGTAGACCTGCGCCACCACGAACGCCTAGTATGGCAGTGGGAAGGGGCTGAACTCTCCACCCTGACCAATAATCATAATCAAAAATTGAAAGTTGTAATCAGTCTTCTGATACATGTCACCCATACCACAATCTCAAAATAAGAGATTATCTTTTCTCCATTGCACATTGCTGCCTCCTTCGTCATACATTAAGAGACCAGTTGGGAAATCTTGACAGCTAAAGGTAGAAGAATTAAATTAGGTCACGCCCTTCTGGTTGGCCAGTGGCCAAGTCGTGTCTGACACTTCATGAAGCTGTGGAAGGCAGCATGCCATCTCTCTGTGCATACCGTGTTGTGGGCAGTGTGGGGTCAGTTCATTTTTGGTTAGTTCCTTGGTCTGGCTTATATTTCTGAAGATCTATAGGCCCTCTCCTATGTAGTCGGTACTAACCACAGGGTTTTAATCTATTGCGCCTGTGACTTGCAAGATGGTTCCCTCTGTTTTAGCTTCTACTGTTTGCTGGTCTCTTCAGTGTCTGATTTCTGCCCTGACACAAGGGGGGTGGTGGTGGATACTTTTTTAAGCTGACTTGTTCAGTCGCGCTGTGGGGAGGGAGACATTGAAAACAAATATCACTGGCATGTGCTTGCAGTGTCTCAGCCACACTGGGCCTGCCCCTGCTCACGGACATGTGCTATCCCTGCCTACACTGCTCAGGCTCTAGCTTTCTCTGCCGAGGGCTGTTGAGGCAGGGCCTGGGCTACATGCACTTCCCAGGTCTGAGCTGCTCATGTTCAGGCACTCAAGTAGTCCTCAGAGGTGCAGACTCGGTTAGGCCTGCGTTTTGTGCCCTTCCCAGGTCCAAGCAGCTCAGGTGATGAGGTGTTTGGCAAGCATGGTTGCTGCAACTTATCGCCTCACCGTCCCTGCTGCTCAGTTTTCTGGGTGTATAACCAGCATGCCTTATCAGGCAGATGTTGCCTCTCCAGAATCCCAAGTAGTCTTACTTAGCAAAGAAACCTGCTTGCAGTTTAGTAGATAATGCTTCTCTGGGGCTGTAATTGCCCCCTTCCGGCTCTGGCTGCCTGTCACCAGAGGAAAATGGTCTGCAGCCGGCTATCTCTGTTCAGTCGTTTGTTTTGTGAATGGGCCTGATGGTGTCTTAAGTTAGGGCTTTTCTCATAGCTCTGTTCAGTCCTTTGTTCTGTGCGTGGCCCTGGCAGTGTCTTTGGACTTCTCGTGTGGTAGTTATCCCACAGTCTGGCTTGCTAGCCCAAGTCAGTTCGCTCAGATTGCCCTTGGGGAATTCAGGCCCGGTCCTTACTCTAAGCAATGCAGCCTGCGCCTCCCTGCCCAGCCCCCGCTTGCTAGTGGCAGGTGCAGGCAGCTGTGCTGCTTCTCCACTGGGGGAGGTACCATTGGGCACATAATTTGTGGGGTTTAATTATTTATTTATTTATTTTTCCTCCCAGTTATGTTGCCCTCTGTGGTTCCAAGGCTCACCATAGACTCAGCATTGAGAGTGTTTCCTGGTGTTTGGAAACTTCTTTATTTTTAAGACTCCCTTCCCTGAATGGAGCTCTGTCCCTAACTCTTTTGTCTTTCTTTTCATCTTTTATATTTTTTCCTACCTTCTTTCAGAGACAATGGGCTGTTTTTCTGGTTGCCTGATGTCCTCTGCCAGCATTCAGAGTTGTTTTGTGGATTTTCTCAGTGTGTCAATGTTCTTTTGATGAATTTGTTGGGGGAGAAAGTGGTCTCCCCATCCTAGTCCTCTGCCATCTTAGGACCACCTCCTCTGTATTTTCTTATATTGTTTCTATTACTAAATGTGTGTCTTGTCTCCTTGGCTAGACTAGTGGCTGTGTGAGTATGAAAACTATCTCCTTCAGCCCTCATAATGCAAAGCACAAAGATGATTCCTTCCCTTATTTTACCATTTTTCACTCATTAGAGTGTCAATTTAAAATTACAAGCATATTTTTCCTTTTAGAATTGCCTTTTTATCTGTTGTCTTTGTTCTCCTGGACAGAGGAAGGACTTCTACGGAAAGACTGCTATGGCAACTCCACCCAAATTTTTGATTCTCTCCACAGATTGGAAGCTAATAGAAAGCCAGTATTTTCTAATTCCAGGCCAAAAATGATCCAAAAAGTAAGAGTCAGGGAAAGGCAAGAAACAAGCCCCCAATTTAATCTTGGGTTATCCTGACAAAGACAAAGACGGCTTTCTTCAAATGATTTTCTCCTGGTTTCAGTGGCTGCTGTTTCCCAACTAACAAAGTGAGGAGATAAACTTAATTGGGAAAACACTGTTTAAAACTATTATGCTTAAAATGCATTTAGAGAATACATGAGGGGAAAGGTATGCAAGGAAGCACACTACTACTTCACTTTTTCTATCTGCATCATCAATGAAAGAGGCTGTCAGTGCTCCCTCAACTCCCAGTGGAGCTGTTAGTGATCGCACACTTCAGGGGCCCCACGCCTCCCTGCATAACTGGTGAAAAAGTGGTATTTAGTTCTACACTCTTGGCCCCATACACACGCACACAGAATCAGTCCCCTTAGCCCTGTCTTTCCCTGTCCTTGTTGATACAAATTCCTATCTGATATCATCAGTGATTAATTTGCCTAGTCCATCTCAGAGGACTGCCCCTTGGGTTCCAGCCTTGCTGATGAGGACCACGGATCACCTGTGATTTTCCACAGTCATGACACCAAACTTTCATTGGCATTAAATTCNTTTCCCTGTCCTTGTTGATACAAATTCCTATCTGATATCATCAGTGATTAATTTGCCTAGTCCATCTCAGAGGACTGCCCCTTGGGTTCCAGCCTTGCTGATGAGGACCACGGATCACCTGTGATTTTCCACAGTCATGACACCAAACTTTCATTGGCATTAAATTCAGTTTTTACATAGGTGGAGTCTCTCCCTGTGAAGAAAAAAAAAAAAAAAAGGCTGTAAATACAATGCTTTCAAACGAAAGTAGTGATTAGTATTTGACTGTCATACACTTGGTTTTGCTGCCTGGATTACTTCAGCTGGAATTTCTGATACTGTGGAAAACCAGTTGAGGAAATAACAGTCCTTTATTAGCAATTTTCGGTTTTCTATCCTTTTTTGCAATATTCTGCTTTAATTTGTTTTCCATTAGTATACACTCAAATGTAGTGAAAATAAAGAGTACTGAGCTGTGAGTGGGAGACTGAGATTACTCCAGTTCTGGATTCTCTCACAGTGAGATCATGGTCAGGCCAATTTCCCTCTGTGTGCCTAAGTTTCCTCATTTGTCAAAAAAGGGACTTGGACGAGATAATCTTTAAGGGTCCCTCCAGATTTGATATGTTGCAATTCCAATCAAATATGGTATTTTCATGGATTTTTTTTTAAGACTCAAAACCAAATTTCTAACACTGGCATTAGCAGGTTAATCTTTTTTTCTTCAATAATAAGCCTCAGAGGTGGGATTTCAAAATAAGAATTTCCCAAAGATTGCAGCCATAGTGACAGAACCATCACATGAGTAGTATTAGAGTTAATATTCTTTTCTGTAGATATCTGGAGAAGCAAATAATGCATGAAGATTGTTTTGCTCTTTTTTTTGTGTGTTCTTATCCAGATGTGACTGTATAATGAGTGGAACTTAGTGCTAAGAAAAGTGGCAATGTAATGAGCAAAGGAAAATAAAGCCCCCTCCTTTTATCTTTGCCCCAACCTGTCTTTGTGGTTGTGTTTTCAGTGAAATCACCGGTTTTGCTGCTTGGGGAGATCAGGTATGTTCCAGCACTCATTCACTGCTAATAGGGGCTGCTAATAGTGTTCCCGTCTCCTGTCAGGGCTGTCACGGTTGATTTTTTTTTTAACATTTCTGTGAGTTCCATCAAGTTTAACAGCTGAAAATCAAGCTCATTAAGAAACTCCCTAAGTATTTCAGAGTGAGGTGATTTTCCAAGGCTAGACTTGGGCACAGAATCTGGTGAAAAGGAATCTAGGTATGAATCCAATAAGAACCAGGGACTTTATTCTCAGAACCTTGGGGGGAAAGAGGGAGTTGATGCCCCTCAACGGGATGCTCCAAATGATGGCTTTTGTGGTTAATTTGGCAAAATTGCCCAATGACCTCGAGTATTCCAGTAATGTCCATGTAGCTACTGAATATATTTGCATGTGCATGAAAGCAGCTCTATCATTTGGTGCATTTGTGTCCTAGGGGCCCTGTTATGAATCACTACAAACAGTGGCTTACAGCGGCATAAACTTATGGTCACAGGGCTGTAAGCCAGAAGGCTGAAAGGGAGGTATCAAGAGGGGTGATCCCTTTTGGAGGCTCCAAGGTAGAATCCATTCCTTGTTTCCAGTGACTGTGGATGCTGCGTGGTATCGTTGGCTGTGGCTTGCAGGACTTGAATCCCTGTCTCTGTCTTTTTTGTTTGTTTGTTTGTTTTTAAATTATTTATTTTGGGAGTCATTTATGTGTCCATTTTATTGGGCCACAGAGTGCCCAGATATCTGGTTAAACATTAATTCTGGGTGTGTCTGTGTGAGTGTTTCTGAATGAGGTTAACATTTGAATTAGCAGACTGAGTAAAGCAGATTACCCTCCCTAACATGAGTGGGGCCCATCCAATCAGTTAAAGGTTTGAATACAAAAAAAAGGCTGACTCTCCTGCAAGTAAGAGACAATTCATCCTGCCTGACTGCCTTTGAACTGGGACATTGGATTTTTCCTCCTGTCTTTCAACTCAAATGGAAACATTAGGTTTTTCTGGATCTCAAGCCTGTTGGTTTTCAGACTAGAACTACCCTACCAGCTCCCTTGGCTCTCCAGCTTTCTGACCACAGATTGTGGGATTTCTCAGCCTCCATGGTTCAGTTCAGTTCAGTTCAGTCACTCAGTCGTGTCTGATTCTTTGCGACCCCATGAATCGCAGCACGCCAGGCCTCCCTGTCCATCACCATCTCCCGGAGTTCACTCAGACTCACGTCTATCGAGTCCTTTTATTGGGGAGAACCTCCCTCAGCCCCCCGTTTCTCCACTTTTGCCTTTTTCAGCTTGTAGATCTTGAGTGATAACCCGTGGTGGCTCTCTGTATTGCTTCTAGGGATACCATGGTCCATTTGCACCATTTCCATGAGTCCATGTGGGTCAAGCCTGCTAGTTTGCCCTTCTGACCTTGAGGTTTGCTTTAGTATTTGTGTCTTCCTAGATGGGAATACCAGACCACCTGACCTGCCTCTTGAGAAATCTGTATGCAGGTCAGGAAGCAACAGTTAGAACTGGACAAGGGCCCTTTATGATATTCAAACGAATGCCGGAGGCCTAACATAGATGGTGCAAGCTCCTTGTTTGGAACTTTATTGTCTTTCCACATAAACCAACTTATTCAGCCTTCTTCTCTCCATCTAAAATTTCCTACTATGCTATTATTTCCTAATCGACTCTTATACTAATAAATAAATAAGTTTTCCTCACCTATCCATCTCCCCTTCGAATCACCCTGGATCCACTGTGGCCGGACCCTGGCAACCTTCCTCTTTGAGTTTTTTTAAATTGAAGCAGAGCTTATGACACATTCAGGATGTTACTTACTAAGTCTAAGTAAAATACTTCTTTTTCTTTTTATAAGAGAGTTGAAATTGAATTTTTTTCTCCAACAATCTAGATAGACAATGCCCTTTTCCACAAAGTTTATTGAGTGTAGATAAATACACTCTCAAAGAAATCATCAATTTCACTTCTTGTAACTTCATTACTGCCTCTGTGCCTCAGTTTTCTCATCTGTAAAATGGGAATGTTGATAACACCTTCCTTGTACATTTTCTTTTTGATTTAATGAAGCAGAGCATGTAAAACACCTAGGACATTTCTTAGTAGATCTAAGTAGCATACTTAATTTTTAAAAATAGAATTGAAATACAGTAATTTTCCCCCAAAAATCCAGGTAGACAATGCCCTTTTAATAGATAAATACACTCTCAAAGAAATCATCAATTTCACTTCTTGTAACTTCATTACTGCCTCTGTGCCTCAGTTTTCTCATCTGTAAAATGGGAATGTTGATAACACCTTCCTTGTACATTTTCTTTTTGATTTAATGAAGCAGAGCATGTAAAACACCTAGGACATTTCTTAGTAGATCTAAGTAGCATACTTAATTTTTAAAAATAGAATTGAAATACAGTAATTTTCCCCCAAAAATCCAGGTAGACAATGCCCTTTTACACAACGTTTACTAAGAATAGATAAATACGCTCACCAACATCATTGGTTTCACTTACTGCTGCTGCTAAGTTGCTTCAGTTGTGTCTGACTCGGTGTGGCCCCATCGATGGCAGCGCACCAGGCTCTCCCGCCCATGGGATTCTCCAGGCAAGAACACTGGAGTGCATTGCCATTTCCTTCTCCAGTGCATGAAATACTAGTAAATTTAATAAAGTCTCTGTACCTCAGTTTCCTCATCTATAAAATGGGAATGTTGATAACACCTTCCTCATAGATTTTCTTTTTCATTTAATGAAGAAGAGCATGTAAAACACCCAGGATATAGCTTAGTAGATCTAAGTAACTTACTTCATTTTTTGTTTTANATGCATGAAATACTAGTAAATTTAATAAAGTCTCTGTACCTCAGTTTCCTCATCTATAAAATGGGAATGTTGATAACACCTTCCTCATAGATTTTCTTTTTCATTTAATGAAGAAGAGCATGTAAAACACCCAGGATATAGCTTAGTAGATCTAAGTAACTTACTTCATTTTTTGTTTTAAAAGAGAAAATTGAAATCTAGATTTATTTCCTCACAATCTAGTCAAAGTCCATTCTCATGAATTTTGCAAAGTGTCAATAAATACCTCCCCAAAATGCATCTCTTTCACTCACTAATAACTTCATTAACACCTCTAGCCTGTTTCCCCCAACAATCTAGATAGACCTGCCCTTTCATAGCTAAATATGCTCACCAAAAGCAAGCCCTCTTGTCATCTCGTTTGACCACTTCCAGTTTGCAGACTTTATTTTTGGGGGCTTCAAAATAACTGCAGATGGTGACTACAGCCATGAAATTAAAAGACACTTACTCCTTGGCCAGAAAGTTATGACCAACCTAGACACCATATTAGAAAGCAGGGACATTACTTTGCCAACAAAGGTCTGTCTAGTCAAGGCTATGGTTTTTCCAGTAGTCATGTATGGATGTGAGAGTTGGTCTCTAAAGAAAGCTGAGTGCTGAATAATTGATGATGTTAAACTGTGGTGTTAGAGAAGACTCTTGAGAGTTCATGGGGTCACAAAGAGTTGGCCATGACTCAACGAGTGAACTGAACATACTTCATTTTTGTTAATAGATAAAACTGAAAATGATCTCCCCCCCCCCAACAATTTGGATAGAGAATACCCTTTCCCACAAAGTTTACTGAGTATAGATAAATAGGCTCACAACAAAGCATCTCTTCAAATTCTAGTAACTTCATTAATGCCTCTGTGCCTCACTTTCCTTATCTATAAAATGAGAATGTTGATAATACATTCCTGGTAGATTTTCTTTATAATTAAGTAAAGCAGAGCATGTAAAACACCCAGGACATTGATTAGTAGAACTAAACAAGATACTAATTTTGCTTTTTTAAATAGAGAGTATAGAAGTAAATTTCCCCCGTTCCAACAGTCTAGATACATAATGCTTTTCCCTCAATGTTTACTTGTATATATGAATTTGCTGACCAAATGTATCTCTTTCATTTCCTGTGACTTCATTCATGCATCTGTGCCTCAGTGTCTACATCTATAAAATGGGAATGTTGATATACACCTTCCTTGTAGTATTTTTCAAACTAAATTAAGCAGAGCATGCAAAACACCCAGGACATTGCTTCATAGATCTAAGTAACATACTTAATTCAGTTTGTTTTAATTGATAGGTTGGAAATCGAGGTTTTTTCTCTCCAACAATGTAGATAGACAATGCCCTTTCCACAAGTTTTACTAAGTATACATAAATTCTCTAACCAAAAAAAATCTCTTTCACTTATGATTACCTTTTTAATCCCTCTGTGCCTCAGTTTTTTAATCTATAAAATGGGAATGTTGACAACACCTTCCTAGTTGAATTTTTTTTTAATTAAATGAACCAGAGCATGTAAAACACCAGGGACATTTCTTAGTAGACCTAAATAACATATTAATTTTTTAATAGATAGCACTGAAATAAAAAATCCTGTAAAAAAATTATCCTTGAATTGAAAAACTAAAAATAAACAAACAAACAAAAAACAAAAAAAACAACAAACAAAAAGAAAACCCACAGGAAACAGTGTTATGTCAGTATGCACAGCAAGGCTTAAGATGGCAAGGGGGCTTAGTGTGTCTGAAGTATAGTAAAGAAGCCAGCTTAGGCGGAAGGGAATGAAGAAATAGTAGATAAAATCAGAGGGTTACCTAGGACCTAAAAAAAAAAAAAAAGAATTGAAAATGTGTTATTTTCCCCAACAATCTAGATAGATAATGCTCTTTCCAACGAAGTGTTCTAAGTATAGATAAATACGCTAACCAAAAAGCATCTCGTTCACTTGCTATTAACGTCATTAATGCCTCTGGCCTCAGTTTCCTCATCTTTAAAATGGGAATGTTGAAAACTCCTTACTCGCAGATTTTTTTTTTTTCATTTAAATGAAGCAGAGCATATACAATACCCAGGACATTGATTCTTAGATCTAACTAACATACTTATTTTTTTTTAAACAGAGAGAATTGAAACTATGATTTATTTTGCTCACAATATAGTCAAAGCACTTTCCCACGAATTTTACTAAGTATTATACTTAGTAAATACTTAGGAACCAGAGATCAAACTGCCAACATCCACTGGATCATCAAAAAAGCAGGAGAGTTCCAGAAAAACATCTACTTCTGCTTTATGGACTATGCCAAAGCCTTTGACTGTGTGGATCACAATAAACTATGGAAAATTCTGAAAGAGATGTGAATACCAGAGCACCTGACCTGCCTCTTGAGAAATCTGTATGCTCAGGAAGCAACAGTTAG